>CAJDSM010004723.1:0-13242 GCA_903981925.1 Ostrea lurida
AACTTATTTATATACATTACGAAACGGACTAATGTATTAAAAACATTCTGGTAATCTACATTCTCCCTTCGGTTCTCCAATGTAGCTAGATTCTCCAATCGCTTCAGTGCCATTTCTCACTGTGTCGTGTCAGTGCTTTTTTAAGTGTAAATAAAACTAACCATGCAAACATCCTGTTATCTCGAACCCCACAGATTGCCTGACCACTTAAGCACATGCAATATCTCTCTCGATTACGAACAAAGATGCCTGCACGACTAAAACATAGCTATCTCCTCTCCTAGAACAAGATTGCCTGACACTAAACATAATACATCTGTCATAGAACACCGATGCCTGACACTTAAAATCGAAACACCTCTCTCCATAGAACCGATGCCCTGACACTAAACATGAACATCTCTGTCTATCTAGACGAAGCCCTGAACCACTTAAACATGAACATCCTCTCTAGAACCACGATGGACCTTAGACACTAACGACAATGAAGATCTCTTCTAAACACGATGCCTGGACACTAAACATGAGACTCAAGAACACGATGCCTGTCACGAAACATGAATATCTTCTCTAGAACACGGATGGCACTGACACTATAACAATGAAGCAATCTCCTCTAGAACATCGACGCCATGACACTAAACAATGAATACTATCTCTCTAGAACCGATGCCTTGACACTAAACTAATGAATCTCTTCTAGAACATGTGCTGACATAAATTTAACTATCTCTCTCTAAGAACCGATGCCGCCTGACACTAAACATGAACAACCCGTATTAGAACCGAGTGCCTGACACTAAACATGAAGATCATGCAGAACACGATGCCTGACACTAAAATGAAGGAACACAATGCCTGACACTAACATGAACAAATTGTCTAACGGATCCTGGACACTAAAAATGACACTCCCAGAATTGCCTACCTCTAAAGAAACACGATTCCGACACTAATACATAACTAATCCCTCATAGAACAACGATGCCTGACACTAAACATGAACATCCTTCTAGAAACGAGGGCCTGACACTAAACATGAATATTTCTGTATGAAGACCACACGATGCCTCAACACTAACATGAACAACTCTGTCTAGAGCACATGCCTGACACGACTAACATATGAACACGATGCCCACACTAAACATGAATATCTCTCCTAGAACACGATGCCTGACACTAACATGACATCTCTGTTAACACGCTGCCTGACACTAAACATGAAAACTCTTCTACGAACCAGCTTGACATAAACCAATGACAATCCTATCATTTTTTTTAGAACAACAAAATGTGGGGGCTGACACTAAACATGAAATCTCTCTAGAACACGATGCCTGAACTAAACATGTACACTCTCTAAAAACACGGATGCCAAACATACTCTCTCTTTAGAACACGTTGCCATGACACGTTTAAACATGAAAATACATCTCTTTGCTATAACACGATGCCTGACACTAAACATTGAAACATCTCTGTCCTAGTAGCACGATGCTGACACTAAACATGAAATATCTCTCTCTAGAACACGATGCCTGACACTAAACCTGAATATCTCTCTTTGAACACGATGCCTGGAACTAAACATGAATACATCTCTTCTAGGCACGATGCCTGACACTAACATGAACATCTCTCTCTAGAACAAGTTGCCTGACACTAAACATGAGACACACGATGCTGACACTAAACATCTAAGAACACGAGCCTGACTAAACATGAACATATCTCTCTAGAAACACGAACCTGACACTAAACATGAACATTCTTCTAAACACACGGTGCCTGACACTAAACATTAGAACACGATGCCTGACACTAAACATGAATATATCTTCGCTAGGAACACGATGGCCTGATCACTAAATAGAGAATTTCCTCTAGAACACGAACGCCTGACACTAAACAAATGAATACTATCTCTCTAGAACCCGATGCCTGACACTACATTAATATTCTCTCTAGAACACGATGCCATGACACTAAAACTTAATATCTCTCTCTAGAACACGATGCCTGACACTAAACATGAACATCTCTCTTCTAGAACACGATGCCTGAACTAAACTGTATCTCTTCTAGAACACGATGCCTGACACTAAACATTGCAAACATCTCTCAGTAACGATATGCCTGCCACTAAAATCATGAACATTTGTGCTAGAAACACGAGCCCTGCTTAATATGAATTCGTCCTAGAACAACTGATGACCATGACACTTAACGATGAACATATCTCTCTAGAAAAAGTGCCTGCTATAGCACCAACGATCCTGATAGAACGACGTCCTTGCCTACACATAACATGAACATTCCCTCTCATACACTCCCGATGACTGACACATAAATACAATGCTACCGAATCCCTCTCTGACCACTACGTTTGAACATACATATAAGCATACTGAATATATCTCTCGCTTAGAACCGACATGACCTGACACCTTCTTATGAACGGAATAAAATGATATCATCTCTTCTCAAGTAGAACACGTATGGTTCTATGACAGTTATACATCAATGCAAGATACCACTCGCATTCATCCAATTTGCCGTCGACATTGACCTAATACTGATTGTTAAGAGAATATTTCTTACTCGTGAGTGCAAACCACGTATGGCGGATGAAAGCATCGTAACCTGACATCTCGTGCTCTAGCGACCGCCCTGAACGAAGTAGAACGAGAGAATGATATCTTCGTAAGAACACGATGTCCGGACCCCACTAACGCATGACCACAGACACGAGCTCGACCACTACAACGACCATGAAATCAAACTCTGTTCTAGAGTCACGGAGGGCCTGGAAACATAAACCCACCTGCAATCATACTCTCTCTATTGAACAACCCCACAGTTGAGCCACCTGCCCACTAAACAGTGAGAACACGATAATCGACCTTAGACACTTAAACACGAACATCCTCTTCTGAACACGCACTGCCTGACAACTAAACGAATTACAACATTCACCTCTTCCATTAGTCAACACGTATGTAACTGCACTAAGAACATGAACTATCTCTCGTACAACACCGGATGCCTTGAACAAATAAGACATGAAGACACAGAATGCTCGACATAAACATGAATCACTCTCTCTTAGACACGACTTGCCTGCACTTAAAACATTGAAACATCTCTTGTCATAGACACACGACGACCTGACACTAAACATGGATATATTCTCTGAACCACGATAAGCCTGCACTAAACATGATGAATAATCTTCTCATAGAACACGCGATAGCTGACATTTTAACAATGAACATCTTCTCGTCAGAATACGACGCTGACAAACTATACCCCATGAACATTATCTCTCTAGAACACATGCCTGGCATAAACATGAACATTCCTCTCTTCGAACACGATGCATCATCGAACATTTGAACATTTCTCTCGTAGAACACACTGCCTGACACTAAACATGGAACCATTTCTCTCTGAACACGATACCTGGACAACTAAACAATTGAATAATTCTGTCTAAGAACACGGAATGCCCAACGCTAATAATCATACTCTCTCCTCTTCACCGTTGCCTGCACATTAACTGAACACCTCTCTTCTAGAACACATGCCTGGACACTGAACATGAATATCTCTCTCTAGAACCACGATGCCTGACACTAAACATGCACATCTCTGTCTAGAAACAGACGCCTACATAACATGAATATATCCTCTCTAGAAACACATGCCGCCCTTTGGGACACCAATAAATCTGAATATCTCTCTCTAGAACCGACTGCCGACATTTTTAAACCTGACACTCTGCGAGAATACGACGCCCTGACATAAACATGAACAATCTCTCTCTAGAACCATGCCTGGGCATATAACATGAACATCTCTCTCTAGCAACCATGCTGACATAAACTATGACATTTCTCTCTAGACACGATGCTGACACTTACATGAACATTTCTCTCTAGACAGATGGCCTGCACTAAACAGAGTTATATAGCTTGTCTGAACCGATGCCAGACACTAAACATTTGATATCTCTTTCTCTTGGAACACGAGCTGACACCAAACATGAACATCCTCTTGTTCTAGAACACGATGCCTGACACTGAACATGAATATCTCTCGCTAGAACACGATGCCTACACTAAACATTGAACATCTCTGTCTAGAACACGATGCGTGCTTCATCAACATGTCCCAGGTGACACTTACAGGACTGTTCTGGAGGTCTCGTAGCCGTCGGCTTTGACGAGGGTTTGTGACGGCTGAATTGGGGCTCGTCTGGGGCACTGACTGGCGCTTTCTTACACTTTGAGGCAATACTGCTGAATGCATTGCTTTTAAAAGAGACTCAAATTAATCAAAATAGTCACATGTGTGAAGAAACGTTGAACATTCATGTACATATAATCGAATCATCATTCCACATAGTGTTCTTTCAATGATAAAGTAAACACAACTACATGGATCAATGAATTCACGTATAAATGTGTTGCATGAACCATATGTAGAAATGTTTTAAAATTACCTAATTTTGCTTCCAATTGTTGACACGGCTGACTTGATTCCGCCTGGCAAATAGTAAAATACCATCCCAAACATCAGCAATACAAAAGCTGTGGATGCCGTGGCTAGAGGAAGCATCACATACATGTTTTCCGGGTTGGTAAAGATAGACACCATTTTCTCTGTTGTTGTCGTCGTGCTGGTTGTGGTCGTCAGGACAACATTCACGGTCACGTGAATGGTAGAATTTCTTCCTGCTCGGTCTGAGGCAATGACCTTAAAAGTGAGGGTACTTCCAATGCACATCGACGTCAAGAGGTCTTTCGTGTAGATGACACCATTTTCTTTAATCCCAAAGTATTCTTTCGTCAGACCACTCTGGTCTAAAATGAAGTATATGGTGCCGTGATCAGTATCGGATCCGTCATGCTCATAGGCCGATACCTGTGCTACAGTTGTCAACATCTGTAGAAAAAAAAAAGATGACTGGAAAAGGGTGAACAAACGTACCATGATTAAAGGCATAGTGTCTATCAAAAATGACATCACAATATTTTGCTTCCAAAAAACAAATTTGTAGTATCAATTATGAGTTATCTAAAGCTGCAGCGCTTTTAAATTGAAATCATTTTGATCTTGTAGCCCTTTATAGAATTATTGTCTGCTCTGGAAGACAATACATAAAACTGGTACCCCACTGATCGGTGGCTACACAGAAACATAAGAGATGTGAAGTCAACAGGGTACCAGTTAAAATTGAGAACAGGAAATTATTTTGTAATTATTATCATATCCAATGTGTTTATAAAGATTCTGAATAACTTTGTGTAATTTTCTAGTTATGATCTTTGATTTCGCCACCTTTTTGGAACATGCAAAATTTTACCAATATCTTAGACACTATGTCTTTAATCTCCAAACTCTTCATGAATACATGTATAAAACGTCATTTATAAAGCCTATCACGTAAGCGACAGGAAATATCATGGCAAGTAAACTTTTAAACACTTATTTACCACCAAGCCAGGGACATCAACACTTTCTTAACATACATGTACCTAGAAACTCAAAATGAGGTCAAATATATTAATTTTCATTATCCTTTTCATTTTGAACATTCAAATTCAAAGTCAACAATATTTCAAACAATGATATCTCTAATCTCTATACATATATCAATAATAGCATGTATATAATGTAGTGTGATTGTACAAGCACAATGTAAAATCAAACACGGTTGTCTCATTGAAATACATTTTTTTTTTTTTGGTCTTTTTCACTATTTTGATATCAATGGGAAACAAAGTTTTTTTTTTATATCATATCTGAATGCATGGGACTAGTACTTTTTTTTTTCAAAAGCGTGGGACGCACATTTATTTTATGGATAATCAAAATTTTGCTCCGGTAGTCTGACGGTCCCATCCCGGTGATAAATATTGACCAGTCCCTAAATAAAGCAAACTGTTGGCATCGTGAATTATTTACGAAGTTCATTTTCTCACTAGAAGACACGACTAAGAAAGCTTTATCACACTATGTGTCAATGCTAAGAAATGTCGGTACATGTAACACGTGACAGTATAAGCAATAGGAATGAGAACGAAAACTGGCATGAAATGACACAAGTATTTTAATCACAGTAATAGGAAAAACATATCCATTGTCTTGAAACCAGTAACTTAACACTTTTAGAGAGAGAGAGAGAGAGAAAGAGAGAAGATGAGAGGAGAGAGAGAGAGAAAGAGAGAGGAGAGAGAGAGAGGAGAGAGAGAGAGAGAGAGAGAGAGAGAGAGAGAGAGAGAGAGAGAGAGAGAGAGAGAGAGAGAAGAGGAGAAGAGAGAGAGGTCATTTGATGCCAGTATACTACATAAAACAATTAATACTACATAGTGAGTTAAGTTGCATAATGTATTTTTTTTTTTTTTTTTTTATCTCTTGATAGCTTACAAACTTAGTTATAAACTTTATAATACTATATGCAAATCAGTATATTTTTAGCTGTTTCAAATGTGGAAAAAATGGCCAAATTAATTGGATTGAATTTAATTGTTTTTAGAAATGAATTTATAATGTTGAAAATATATATTTGTTAAAGAATGTCTTAAACTGTTGATCAATTAATTCTTCTGGGAACAGTGGAAAGCTGTGTTGGAAATTTAACAAACATTGGTTTTATATATATTTATTCTTTCTATTAATAATGTACAATATAGTACGTTGTTGATGTTGGTTTAATTCAGATCTAAGGGCTGCATCTGTTGGTTTGGTTTTTTTTTGGTTTTTTCTCACATAGCATGTAAAAGTAATATATTTTTTCTTTCGAATCTGTATGAGTGAGTTTAGTTGGCAAGTAAGTGTGTGAGAACATTTCTGTGCAAATATCAATTTTGATTTGATTTTGATTTTTGATTTTGTAATATGATATATGCAACACAGAAATAAAGCATTATAAAAAAAAAATTTATCTTGCACATGCATGTCATGCTAAACCAACCCAAACCACGTTGGGGGAGGGGGGGGGAATCAAATCACCGGGCCGGGTGTACGTACCTAGCTGCAGTGGAGGTCGACGCAGGCGGTTGCTAGTAAATTCAGAGGTTTGTACAAAGCTTTTTATTTTTTAATTGTGACCCTCGATTGATAAATCAACCAAACAGAATATTTTCTTGATGATACACATTTCAGAGATAAGTATAAACATTGATGCATATTCATGAATGTTCGCATCCCTGGACGAAATTCCACTGAAAGTAAATGAGTTACTTTTCCTTATTGTAGTTCCTCAAAACTAAAAAAGTTTCCGACTATGGCCAACCCCTACTAATTCACTTCGTTACCATGTAATAGTTGCTACTCTCTCGCGGAAAGTTTAGTGTTATATGACGTCATAATAAAACAGCATTATGACATCACAATTGCCGAACTGTATTTCGGGTATGTCTATCTACATAGGATGGACATTATTTCCAACATAAGAAATTTCGTTGAATCCGGGTACGACAATGTCGTGACCGGTGTACAAAGAGTGACAGAATATTTCAATTGGTAAAGTATATAATGTATTATGGATCTATCAAGTTACGCTGATATTTCGTATGGTTGTATGCCGGAATTAAGCGCTGTGTATTTAATCAACTATTTTTGGGTTGTTGTTTTTATTTGGGGGGGGGGGGGGAATTTTTTTGTTTGTTTGGGTTTTTTTTTGGGGGGGGGTTGCATTTGAAAGTCCAAATTTTAGGCCAAGATCTAATGATACGATTACTTGAATGAACTCTAATAAAACTTTCTTTACAGCTATGAACCGGAAGCTTCTTTTTGGGAGAGTATTCTCCAGTTTCTGGGCTTGCAAGAGCCCTCTGCAAGCTTGTGCCCAACCAGCACTGAAAAGATACTGGTATGTTTCTTTCAACTTTGTCCACTATATGTGCAATCAATAGTGATCCCCGATTTGTTGATATTTAAAGCATAGCATAATTTACGAGTTTGCCCTGTTTTGCCGATCATAAAATTTATTAATGTATCATACCAAGTTATAGTACATAATTATTAATCATTATAACTTTCATTAAATCAATTATTATAACTTTCACTGATGTCTCAGTATGAGTGAAAAGTTCTCGACAGGATGTAAAAATAAAATTTGAACAAATAATCAATTAATAACTTTCGTTGATTAACTTTTATTTCTGGCGCCATTTCGGCCGAAGTGCGTTATATCTACGAATAGATTGGCAATTATATCTTGAAAGTCAAATTATTATAGCTTTAATTATCATTTTCCTTCATCTTTTCTGGTTCACCCTAGAAAATGTGTTCATTGACTTTATATTTCGACCTTAAATCCAAGAAAACGTATAGCTTGAATTCACAATAAATATGGAAATGATTAATTCCTGCAGTGGACTTGTCTCGGTTGTGTAGGGACCAAATGCTCTTGGTTGTTTTGTTGTTGTTTTTTTTTGGGGGGGGGGTTGTAAGATCGCCTATTTTTGCAGCTAGTTTTTTGCTCTGTTGCAAGGAAATTGATAATGAGGATGTGTAGTTGAAAGACGAGTTCATTTTACGTTATTGTTACATGCAAATCTTTGCTATTTTTACATGCAAAGTAAGATATGTAATATTGGCTGCCCCCTTCCTTTTTGAATTGTAGCATGCAATTGAATGTTAAGAATGTAAGCTTGAACAGATGAATTGAAGTTTTAAAAATGTATTGTACGCTCACTCCTCTATTCCCTTCACCACTCCGCTAAATACTTAAGAATTTGATGTTTGGGTAAAAGATATTATTAATAAATGTTTTTTATTTTTATTATTTATTATTATTATTAATTATTTTTATTATATTTTTTTTTTTTTTTTTTTTTTTTTTTGGGTAAATATTGTTTTTTGCATTTTTCCATACCCTTCTGCGCCCCCATACACTTTGGAAAACGATGCTACGCGTTACTTTTAAGTGGAAATCATCAGAAACCGATTCTGCACGATTCTTACGGAGCCTAATACTTTTAAAATATTTTCACCTTCGTTTAAAGTTTTCAAATAAATGTTATGAATTACGATCCATGTCAAAATAATTGTTCCTGGAGGGTAAACAAAATAATTTAATTTTACTTGTATCACTCAATTTGATTTGTTCATTTGACTTTAGCAACATTCATTATACCCAAACTTCCACCAGAGGAATCCAGTCGTTATATCCCGCTCCCTATCGATCGCTGCATTACAAGTCGGAGTTTTACAAGGGGTTCCCATTGGGTAGGGGTCTGTGTGCAGAGACACAGAGCATCTAACTTGCTCTTTATGACGTCCTAGAATGACGTCACAATGCATTTGACGGTATTGTTCTACTTTGTTGCTATGGCAAAATTCCTCAACCTCATAAAAAATCCTTATAATCTTATTACCTCGCAAGTTATTCATCACATAACGTTAAATTAGGGAATAACTATACCTTCTTATTTGTGATTTGTGACCGTCAATGATGATTTAACGGTTGCAAACTGAGTTTTACCGGATTATAAAGCGTAAACTGCACCAAGTTAGATTATATCGTATAACCTAGGTCAAAATTAGCTTCATTTCTTAAAGTTACTTGAAATGATATCCTATCCCAGTACGTCTGCTCCGCATGTGCTTTAATTAGAAAGTTATAGAAAATAGACCATGATATCAAAAACTTAAAGCAGGAATTGTGTCTCCCATATTGCAAGACAAGTGTTATGAATATAATGTGCATCATTCAAAACACAAAAAAAAACCTGGATATCCACCTCTCTTTATGAATATCCACTTCTCTAAAGACAATAGCTCCCAACCCTCCAGACTATTCTCTCCTTTGACATTCATTAGGCCCCTTGATAATTCCTACAGCCATCCCAGATTAATGTGGTATAGTGTTATGACTTTCCAGTATTATTTTGATAAACTTTAGTGAATAAAGAGATCTATACTAAACAAAGTATTTTTTAAAACACGAAATCTCATTATTTCCACATTAGGTTATAACTGGAGGAATTGCTATAATATTAATGGTGATCTACGTGCCCTACAGAATATGCTGTAAACGAAGCAAAAGATCCATCGAAGGTAGGTACCATCATGTCTTCCAACAGTCCGAACTATGGAACGCCTCTTGGCACTAATTGTGCTCCTTTAGTTGCTTACCTGTTTTCGTATTCTTATAAGGCAGAATTTATTCAAACGCGTCCACACAGAAGAAGAAATAACCTGTAGTAGCCTTTAACTCGAATTTATCCCGTGGATATCACTCATAACATAAATTCTAATTATTACACTGTTTTCCTACGCCGACTGGTCGATTGTGACGTCACAAACGTACGGAAAGTTACGTCGTTTGTTTACAAACAGACCGTCTCTTCCGACAATTTAGATACAAAACAGTGGTAAACATTAAAGAATGAAATATTATATGTGAAAGTATATTCTACTTTGTTTAGATTTATGCAGCAATTGAAAATAATTCGCTCAAAACATTATTTGTTGTGTATTGTTGTGCACTCTTTCTTAATGCGTACTTGCGACGTTGCGCACTAGTGACATGGCTACAGATTCAATGTATATTGCAGAAAGAAAAACGAGAAGAGGGGGATAACATGTGTAAAAAGATCTCTATGGATTGTGGTTTGATATAATTTATATTCAACTCGTTGTGTGTTTTCTATCCCCTCGCCAAGGCTCGGGGATAGAAAACTCACAACTCGTTGGATATAAATCATATCAAACCACAACCCATGGGAGATCCTATATTAATTATCTTATCCCAACTCTGGTATTCCCAGAGGTCCATGCTTGCACTGCTTTAAATGTGGCATTCTTTATAGGATTATCAAATCTATCACTAAGGCTGTGGATGGCTAACCTGTTGGCAGGGGGGCAGGGGGGGGGGTCCACACTAACGCCCTCGAGCAAATTAAGCACATATAAAATAACAATCAAAATATATATTGAAAGCCATTTGATTGTTTTATAGGGGGTGTTTTGTTTTTTCTTCCTTTCATTTTTAAGGTTTGTCACATGACCTGGGGTAAATCTAAATTGAATTAATAATTTCTTATGGAGTCCTACTTTTATATACATGTAATTTAATCAAGATTCAGCGTAGGATGCAAAAAGCGTTAATCGCAATCCCCTCTTTTCAAAATCATCTACAGTGGTACAATGTAATTTTTTTTTTACAAAGAAACTAGTTTCAAAATTCTAACATATACTCCTCCTGTGTTTACCCAACTCTTGTTTTTATTCTGTTTGAGACTTACGCGATTGATCTCTGTTCGTTGTCTTTTCATGATACCATTGTGAATTTGCTTTGTGATCATGATCTGTTATGTTATAAGAGATTTATATGAGATTGATTGATTGATTATTTATTGTTTTACATCCCACCGAGAATCAACTTCATAAGTATCACATATTACACAAATATTGACTGGGGGTGAGGGCAACATTGATTAGGTTAGTCCCAAGGGACAAAATATTGCCCTCCGCTCCGCGTCGGGCATATTTCGTTCCCGAGGGCTAACATATCAATGTATGCCCGAAAACACAGTTTAAGTATTTGCTTTGTTATATTGAAAACAAAAAGGATTCTCAATATAAAATAGTTTGTTATATTCATGCAGTAAGTAAACAATAGTCTCTATATTCTCTATATATAGAAAACACTCAGCATAGTTGTATTTGCTCCTCCAAAAATAATTTTTACAAGTTAACATCGAGATAACTGGGTCATGCTCTTGCTATTTCGTTGTCCACTATCGGTATCGGTAATGCTACTCTAGAGAATCTTGCCATGATTGCTTTCAAAAACGTTATCTTGTTTTTTAATGTGACGTCCACGTTTGCTTTGTAGTAGTCTAGGTCACCTAGCCGTTTGTCAATACAGCTGTGCTCTGCGACAAACGTCTAGGAGCATTCTTACGATAAAATTACACTCCAAAACGAGGTATATCCAAATTTTGATTAATGGCAGCTGATTGGTTTTGATTTTAAATACGGTGGCGCATCCGCAGTCTAGACAAAGAATAACAAAAGTTTTTATTCGATTTTGAAAATTTAGTTTACGCTGAAACCATTTAGAGAAAGTGTATTTACCGACGTTGGCAAATGTCAGACATGTTACCAGCTTTATCAACACCTGTGGAAAATCGCCATTCTACCGAAATTGATGTTGAAAAAGTGAAAGTCATGCAATTCCGTGATGTCAGCATATCGCCACTAATGTATTTAAATAAATGAGAATCAAGTAAGAATTTACGGAATTATATAGTGTTTAATTGGGGCATGGTCACAAAATGAAGGTTTTGTTGTAATCCAAATGTTTGTTTTCTTTGGTGTCACCATTTTAAATTAGATGTTACCGTTTCTTTTAATTAGCGCCTTCTCGTGTGTAATATTTTAATAGAATGCTCCAAGGGCGTTTGAGTGGGAGTCATAACGGCTAGCTTGTAGTCCGCAGTTTTTATTACGTCACAGATAATATAATCTCTTCTATGTCACAATCAAGGTGGGGAATAATTACTCGCTGCCGGCCATGACCGCAATATTTTTCGGAGGAACAAATATCAATTATGTTGTGCGTTTCCTCTATATAGAAAATATAGAGACAATTATTTACTGAATATAACAAACTTGTTTGTTATAGGCCTATATATTCAGTAAATAATATAGTCTCTATATTCTCTATATAGAAAAAACACTCAACATATGATATTTGCTCTTGCGAAAATTATTTTTACAAGTTAGCATCAAGATAACATGGGTCGTGCTCTTGCTATTTCGTTGTCCACTATCGGTATCGGTAATGCTATCTAGAGCCGTTATCTTAACGTTATCTTGTTTATTAATTGTGACGTCACGTTTGTTTTATAGTCGCGACGTTTTCGTTGTGTCACAATCAATCTACTTGTCACAATCAAACTCAGTAAAAAGGTGAGAAAACTCTCTGCTGGTCAATATTTAAAATTAAATGACCGGCAATATTTTTCGGAGGAGCAAATATCAATTATGTTGAGTGTTTTCTCTATATAGAGAATATAGAGTCTATTCTTTACTGAATATAACAACATAATATATAAAATTAACTGAAAGCATCCTCATGTATTGTTCAAAGATTTCCATTCATGACTTCTGCCATCAGGGAGGAAGCGTTTTACATGGGGGAAAGAAACGGATTTAATCGCTTAATGATTCCGGTTTTTTCCCTCAAGAACAACAAGAGGCCCATGGGCCACATCG
>CAJDSM010004724.1:0-19134 GCA_903981925.1 Ostrea lurida
ATAAAGACAGGGAGGTGGGAGAGATAAAGACGAGAGGAGGAGATACAGACAGGGAGGAAATAACGTCAGTTGGCGAGAGATGTATAGACAGGGAGGTGGGGTAAAGTAAAAGACTGGTCAATCTCATAAATCTCACAACGAATACAAATTAAGATTGGGCAAACAAGGACCACTGGATATACCAGAGGTGGGATCCGGTCCCAAGGAGGAGTAGTCATCCCCTGCACACCAGAGCCTAGGAGGAGTAAGCATCCCCTATTGACTGGTCACATCCACCATGAGCCCATTGTTTTGATCAGGTTAACGGAGTAATCTGTAGTCAAATCAGTGCATGAAAAACGGCCAGCTTAACAATTGCTATGAAACACATCAGACAGCATTTGACCCAATAAGATATCACAATATCTTTGGAAAGAACCTTCTGATAATATAATATGTTTGAACATTTGTCAATTTGATTTATCAATATATAAGTATACAATCTCCAAGAATCGGTTACTCAAGAAATGATTTTTCATGGAACATGTCTTGATATAAAATGGCGAAGTAACAATGTATTAAACGTAATCATAGTCCCAAAAAACATATACAAAATCGAGTGTAGGGCAACACGGACCTTCGACAAAAACGAAGGCAGGATCAGGTGCCATGGATGAGTAAGCATCCTCTGCTGACCGGTCACACCCGCCGTGAGCCCGTAGTCGAAACAAAGTAAACGGGATTACCCGTCGTCAAATATAGTACGAAAATGACAGACTAACCACAGGCACTTGACGTTTTAGATATATTTGAAGAAAAAAATCTCCCCGTAAACTAATTGTATATCATTAGTTTTACGGGCAAGATTTTTTATGCAAATATATTTAAAACGTCAAGTGCCTGTGGGTCTAACAAAGGGTATGAAACATGACTTACTGATAATTTGTAATCGCAAACAAGGTCATTATAGCGACCGTAGAATTTGCGAAATGATGACTTTAAACGAGATTTGTTACAACCCTGCAACATCAACTGTTTGGTTAGTAGTTGGCCTCGCTTTAAAAAGTCATCATACGCATGGCATGCCCCGGCGTAGCGAATCAACTGAGAGACATACACACCATAAGCAGGCAATAGTGGTACATTACTACATAGAAAAGGAAAGTTGACGATTGCAAAGTTAAAGTCATCACGTTTATCATATAATGTAGTTGTCAGTCTGCCATTAGAGTCAATACTCATCTACTGACATTTTCCACGAAGCGAGTTAATAAAAAGTATGGAAAGATCGAATAGGACACTAATAGATAAACCCCAACTAAATTTTATTAAACAGTCACTTAATTTATAATTTGGTAAATTGACAATGTGTCCTTAACAGAGTACGGACGGAATGATATACCCGTATATGTTCGTGCACACAGCTGAGAGTGTAGGTTGTCCAGAACCTATTCACGAGATCTTTCGCACTCCAGAAATAGGTGTTTTTAGATCCAAAATTTAAAAAAATTACCATGTTGAAAAGTTTTAAATCATGGTGAAAAAGGTGTTATCCCCCGCACCCCCTTCTAAATCCACCACTGCTGGGGCTGTTCATATTGCAGGATTTCCATTGTTTAGCTCCGCTTGTTTGATTCTCGCATTTGCATAACTCTGTCGTGACTTCGTCCCTCGGACATTGCTGTCGGTCAGTCGTTTGTAACATGTTCGGCCAAAGTAGCCAAGCAGCCCGATGACAACCAGAGAGCAGCAGGCCACGACCACAAGTTCCACCGGAATCAGCCAGTCTGGGCGGATGAAGGACTCCCTGTGAATTCGTCGAATGATCCGGGTAACGCCCCCGGATCCGGATTTAATGACGTAGAAAGGTGTTACATAAGAAGGTGTTACGTTTGCCTGATATACAATTGCCCGTGATGGATGGACATTGTTATGTATGGTGATTGGTTGCGGTATTTTCATGCCTACGAAAAAGAAAGCAACATATACATGTTATGCATGTAAATAGCAGTTGCTTGTAAATTTCGGGTCTACTCTCATACACCAAAATGTTTCATTCTGGATTGGAACAGCCTCTTGCTTTTGATGCCACATATTTCAACCCGAAGGCATGAGATACAGCTTTCTTTAAATGCACAATAAGTATCATAATAAGAATAAATATGCACATATATTATGTATACAAAATGACACACGTCTATTTCTTAGTCGAAGTAAACAAGTACCGAGTATGGTGCCGAGTCCATGGATTACTGCGAACATTACACAAACTCCCAGCACCTGTAAAATAATTCACCAATTTGATCTTTCAGTCTACACAGTGCCTGCTGCTTTCTAGAAGTAACCTAGTTAGAATCAATTCTAAAATATAAAAATGTTGGAGCTATTTTATGTTTATGCAACTAGAATGCATTTTAGTTCTAGTATGAAAGAAGTAAACATTTTCAACGCACCAAAATTACTTGAAGTTCAGAGAAACAAAATATATTTGAAATATTTAAAAATTACAGCACATATACATTTCCTACCTTAAAATCCATCTTAATGTCCGCGGCAATATCAAGACAAGACATAAAAAAGAAATCTATAATAAACGAGTTTTACTACATTTATAACGGTACATATTTAGATAACAAAGCTTGCCTAATCGCCTAGTTTACGTTTATCAAATAAGTGAGACGACACATCATAAGAATTGCAGAAGACTCGTGTTATAAATTATAAGATCTATCCAGTGCAAAGACGGTGCTGGTTGAATATCGAGGCTGTGACAAAAGGCCCAGGAATTATAACGCCCACCTGTGTCATATTTTCTTGCAGGCATCTATATACCGGTAGTTGTTAAAGGGATAGTAAAGCTTCTATTTGTCAAAAACAATTTATAAGAATCAAAATGAGTCCAAATGACTTATACAAGATGAAGTTATTCTTTATTTTAAAAAATAAAAATTTTATGCATGTACATGTATCTGTATTTATTTCCAAATCTAAAACGATTGCAATCTTTAGATTATGTCGCATTAATTTTTGGCTTTGTGGATAAAAATCCAATTTACAATAGAAGTTCGTTCCAATTGTAACTTTCGAAGAACGTTCAGTCATTTCTAAGTTGTGAAATATTATTCATACTTCTTTTATTATTATTATATTGGAAAGGGATAAGATGATTTGGGGTGAGAATATATGTGCACTAATCCCAACCCAAGAACTGAAGTTCTTCTAGTGAGCCACTGTGCGCTTGTACTAATACACATGTACTTAATCATTTCCCTCGATTTTATTTAAAACATTGTGCCCGTGGGTATCTTCATATCATAACCGCGTGCCTTGGCTTACAGATGAGCATACTGTAATGTACATGATATACTAGGATACTACAATGTACATTATTTCAACAAACTATGTATAGTTTTGTTATTCATAACTCCACTGGCACATTTTGGAATTGAATTCTTACCATCACATCCTTACACACTATCTAATCTTTATTATGATTCCACTGTAAATCCCCCCCCCCCCCTCTAATCCAAGGGGGTATGATTTGAACAAATCAAACTTTGCTTTACGACTGGTGGATGTTTGTTTCTAAATTTGCCATCACTGTTCTCATTTTTTATGTACTCAAACTTCTCTTGACCCTAGTTTGATGGGTTAAGAAAATTAAATAAACTTGGTTACTCGAAGAAGTGGTCAACAACACACACACACACACACACACCACACACACACACACACACACACCACACACACACACCACAACCACACACACACACACAACCACACACCACACACACACACACACACACACACACCACAACACACACACACACAACACCACACAAACAACAGAGAGAGAGAGAGAGGAGAGAGAGAGAGAGGGAGAGAGAGAGAGAGAGAGAGAGATTTCATATAGGATTATTTGCGTTACCCCTCCCCTAAATCCCAATAATATCAGTTTATTAGCTATTAGCTTAAGTTTGCCTTTATGAAAACGTGTTGTCGGTCTTTCTGTCAACTTCACACCGCAGTAGTTCAGTGGTAGAGCGTTTGCTTCGTAGCTGGGAGGTCACGAGTTCAGAGTCCCTCTTGTTCAATGGCCGCGTCAAACCTAAGACATAGGCGGATTTAGAGGAACCCCACTCCCCTTTCGAGACCAAAATTAATATAATGCAAAGACGTATAGCTAAATAAACCCTAAAAGTATCTTTAAAAGCCCTTAAACCCAGGAGCTTCCAGTGACCTCGACCCCTGGGCTTCATCTCAGACCTCTAACCTACTGGCCCGCCCTTTCAAGTAGCTGGAGTGTAACGCTCAGCACAAATTTGATTTTCATTATCGTTACGATGGATTGGAATTTGGAGCTGATCCCTATAGGGAATTCCAGGGAATACACAGGAGCGCAACGGTCAAAGGAGGCTGGATTTAATTCAGATCGGAGTGCAACGTTCCAAGAAGATTGATTTTAATCAGATCGGAGTTTAACAGTCGGATAAAATTTAATCTTACTCAGATTGGAGCCCCGAAAATTAAAGGGACATGGACACGTTTTGAGCTAAAAATGTTCAAATTCTAGATTTCCATTTTTAATATTTACTATGCTCACTTAGGGTACTAGTATTTCTAAAGGTCAGAAATTTTTTTAACGTTATTTGCTGAGTTACAAGTGAGATACAGCACTCACAATTCTTCGCTATGTAAACAAGGCTCGAACCATGTTTTTGTTTACCTATATTGAATATGCTAGTAATTACGTTCCGTTTAAAGCAGATTTTTTTCAAATTACAAGTTCATTCTGAACACAATTAAGGTGGAATGGTACACCAAAGAAATTTGAAGTAGAGGATATATTAAACAATATTTTGAAAATAAAAATAAATCAAATTCACTATTTTGTCTAGAAAGCAATTTGGAAAATAAATTAAAACCCCTGCTGGAATCGAACCCGCGATCTGCAGTTCAGAAGGCAACGTGCTAGCTTACTGAGCTACTCAACTAGGTATTCAAATTTGAAATGACATATAACTCCGATAGTGATATTTTCATCCATGTTTCGAACGGAAATCAGCTATTATGACGATGGCTCATTCACCTTAATCAGTTCCTTGTGTTTCTCACCCATTTCATTTTATACATGGCATTTTCTGTGAAGCAATCTTTATGTAAACAAAAACAAGACACGAGCCTTGTTTACATAACAAAGAATTGTGAGCGCTGTATCTTGCAATTAAACAACGGACATTCACATTTTGCTGACCATTAGAAATAACTTTGTTGAGCGTTTTTTAAAAAATTTAAAAATGCAAACATAAAAATTAGCTCAAAGCGTGTCCATGTCCCTTTACCACTGTTTACAGTCGTACGATTTAAATTCGATACATGTAGGAGTCTAACGGTCAGAAAAGTTCTGAGGTTAAGTAAATTGTATGGAAGTTGGTTTTCATTTTACATCAGTATTGATGAAAAAAAAAAAAGAGTTTGTTTTTAGCGCGTGTTGATAAGAAGAACGTTTTAATGAATTTCCTGTATTCACCCAGTGAGCTATCTTTTCTATCCATGTGACTTTCGCCAACACCAAAGCACAACAACTGTCGTTCAATGTTACATATTTAATAAGGTATATGTAATCAAATCTAAAAAAGCAATTCCAGTACAAGATAACGTACAAAGACTAGCACTGCACAAATTTAATTCGAAATTTTAAAAAACAAAAGCAACACAATTCTCATTTTCTGCTTTAAGGCTAAGCTACTAAGAATTCATCTATCTTATCTAGTAACACTACTATCAAAAAGAATGAAAATTACTCTGAAGACCAATTCCCAATGTACTCCAGGAAATACTACATTCTCGTGATTAATAACGTTAAATAGCTGCACTATCACGAATACCAGCACTATAAAATATAACACAGTACACTTAGTAAAAACATGAGATTCGACGAATAACAAGATTGATAAAGAAAATCATTTCCATATATCGAAACAGGGACGCTGCTTATTGTCACTCAATGACAGACGGTCAAGGAATACTAGAAAATGGACAGATATAATATACGACCATCTTAAATCAAGAAGTAGCTATAATGAAATCCTTAAGTATATTAATTTTATTGTTTTGCCACCATGTTTATATAGATCAGTCTCCCCTTCCCAGTGATATATATATATACACTGAAAACAATGTCAAAGATTCACAACCCTAAGCAAAACACAAATTATACAACAAATAAAAAGAGAAAATAAACAAAACCAAAGACATACAGATAACAATATATGTCTCGGACTAAACAAGAGATCTATTTTTAAACATAAGAAAAATATGAAGTCAAAACGGATATAAATACCAACTTCCGGGACACTGTAACATCAAGATGCAATAAATCTCGTGCACGTTTCCGTATTTCCCGTTTGGTATACATGCACATAATGATACGAATAATGAATTTAGCACTTATAACAGAAAACAAAGTAATGTGGAAGGGTGCGAAATGCACGGGCATAGTTATAGTTAATTTGACCAATGGACGGTGAAACTGTCAGATTTATAACACAAAAAGGAACACTATAATTAGAACAATTATTTTTCAGAAAAAAAAACTATGTACCGACTACAATGCATGCCGAGTTTCCCCTGATTTAGTTAGAAAACCCTGCAACTTTTTCTTCAAATTAAACCCGTATCTCAAGATTCATAGCCATTTAGGTTTCAGTATTTACTAGCATATGAAAGGTTCATAATTTCTTAACATCTTCGTTGGGCACTTGTAGAGTCCACTGAATGACGTCTGAATGTCTCTTCATGTGCACGTTCAGTTCTGCTTTGTTTATCGTCTCGAAGCCACACTGACAACACCGGAAGGTCACCCAGCAGACGGCCTGATTCGCGCGCTCATTGTCCGTCTCCGTCTTTTCCTTCCTTAGTCTCTCTTTCAGTTTCTGTCTGATGGTGTTGAAGAAATCTGCTATGTCCGCTTCCTTGCAATCCCGATTTCCGATCTGACAGTCGTAATCAATGGCCGCGTTGATGACTTCATTGGTGAACTCATAGCTGTAATTGGTGTCGCTGGCATGGCGCCACATGTGCGACTTCAAAGATGGCAGATGATGACATACATAACCACATAAATTGCACTTGTACTGTTCCAGTGGCTGTTGAACGAAACGTTGGTCGTTGATATGACGTTTCATGTGAGACTTTAAACTTCTACTTGATACGGCGGGAAAGTCACAAAGCTCACATTTTAGAGATTTCGGCTCTTCGTCGTGAGTTTTTGTGTGGGTCTGAAAGCGAGTAATGCTAGTAGTAACGTATTCACACTTTGCGCATTTGAATTCCTTGTTGTGGACTTTGGCATGTGTACGTTGTTCTTGGGGCCCTATTGCAACAAAATCACATTCATCACAATTAAATGATCTATTTTTGCCACACAATAGCTTCTTATGAGTTCGCAAGTCATGCTTTGAAACAAAGCGATTTTCACAAACTTCACATTTATACAGTTTCTTTTCTGCATGTCCCCGTACATGATTTCGATATGCCACTGGGTTGTTACTTTCGTAATCACAATCATCGCAAACAAATATATCTTTATCATTATGCGCACGCATGTGAGCACGCAACTGACTTTTGTAGTTAAAAGCTGAACTACATAATTTACATTGGTAAGTTCTAACTTTGCAGTGCTTTATCATGTGGTCTTGTAGATCTTCACTTGAAATGGCAATGAATTCGCAGAGAGAACATTCAAATGGTTTCTTTTCCTTGTGAAGTCTCATGTGCTGCCTTATCATAAAAGAGTCAAAGTGGGCATAATGGCACAGCTTACATCTGTACTTCGCATCACCCGTCTTTTCAACATTGCCCATACTTTCTAACACACTGATATCTTCTTCAGATTCTCTTTTGATTTTCCGTTTTGTGCCTCGTTTCTGTGGCAGAGTTAGTTCGTCGTCCAGTAAATCTTTTTCGCGAGATCTTTCTCTAAGCTGCTCAATAACGGCCAATAATGACGAGGATATCCCGCCTTTCTTGGAACTTTCGGTTTCGCATGCTTTCCCTTTGGTATCTGGTTGACCATCAATCAGACTGTCTTCTCTTACAGGACAAGCCGGATTGTTGTTTGGACCTTTCTGGAGTAAAGACAGAAGTGTAACCGCTGACTCAGTCGTTAGAGAAGTGGTTCTCGTTCTCTTGGATGACGGCTCTTCAGTTGTTTCCTTCTCTAAATCGTCCTGTCTCTCCCCTTCAGAATCAAATTCATCATTCCCCTCTCTAAGGTTATCCCCACTAGATACCACGTACTCCACTGTCTGCAGATCGTCTGCACAGTGATAAGAGATCTCCATTGTTTTGCTGCTCTTTTCACTTTCTATCTGATTGCAGTCTGATGCCACTGTTTCCACCTGTGAAGAGGAATCTAAAGCGACACCAGAGTCTTGGTCTTCACTGGCGGTGTCTTCTGGGATGGTGGACTTTGGACTGTTCTCACAACTTCTCATACCTGTATATGTTGAAAGAGATGAGAGAGTGTCAACACTTTCCACCACTACCGGCCTGGAATCAAGAGAATTTTCTTCTTTGACAGTCAGCTGCATGTCAACATTGCCATCAGAATCGTAAGTTTTCGGATCAATTTCTCCCTTCTGTTCAGTGTTGTTTTCTTGTATGTTTTCTGTCTTTTTTGAACAGACATTTACTTCAAAACAGTCAGTTCCAGATATTTTACCAGCATTTAAGTCCATGTTTTTCACTTCAATCTGCACTTCAACTGGCTGAGATATGTTCTTGCTAACATCATCTGGTTTCTGCTTTGCTCTTTGTGCAAGTAAGCTGGCTAAAGCTGGAGCAACAGGGCTTACTGCTGTTTTCATCTGTTTGTCTTTAGCAGTAATGGCGGCATCAGGTCTAAATCCACTTGCTACTGCTTTGTCTGGTGGAAGAACATACTCTTTCATCACTGCTGAAACACTCATGTCTTCATAAACACTGAGGGGGCCATTTCTGAACATTGGATACTCAATGTCTTTGTTTCCTGAGTGTTTCCAGATATGGGCTTTTATTGTTCTTTGGTGATCACAGGTGTATCCACATATCGTACACCGGAATTTGGCATTAGACTGATCATGAACAAATGGCAATTGTTCTGTGCTGCTCTGACTGCCTTGGTGAACTTGTTTCGAGACAACTTGTTGAATCACTGGATGTATCTTAATAAAAGCCTCTTTTTCAACTGTAGGTTTTGAAAACTTGTCTGCAAGATATTTTTCAATTTGTTGTTTTGTGGCAGGACTTGAACCAGATATTATGACAATCTCCTCTTCACTACTTTCAGCCATCACTTTGGAGGGGGATTTTTCCACAGGTATTTGAGATTCATTAATTAATACTGTATGAGATTTTTTTGATTCAGGAACTGCGGCTTTCAAGTCTGGTTTATGTTGCACCATGTGAGCAACAAACACTTTGGCCTCTTCACATGTGAAGTCACAGTCCAGGCACTTGTAAGCTGTTCGCTTTATATTTTTCTCTGCTGCCTCAGGGACATGTATTTCTTGCTTGAGAGATGGGTTGATGTGCATCCACATATGGGCTCTCATGGACTCCTGATCTGATGTCATTATCCCACACTCAGAGCACTTGATCATGACACTTCTTGGTGCACCCGTCACATCTTGTTTTGGCTCTTCTTCCATTTCATTTTCATGCAGTTTAGCATGCTCCCTAAAAGAATCGAAGTCAGGGCACATTGTCTTACAGCTGCTACAAACAATTTGTTTCTTCTGGACATCTGTTGTGTGATGAGATTCCATGTGATTGTTAAAGGTGGGAACATCCAGAGCCATAAATTTGCATATATCACATAGTAAAAACTTCCTTGCATTATGCTTTTCCAACATGTGATTCTCAATTTCAGAGCTTTGAAACCATTCAGTACAAATGGGACATTTCACCGATTTCTTGTGCAGTTTTTCATGATTTGTCAAATGGCCTTTCTTGCGGAACGTGGCATTACAATGGGAACAGGTGTAAGGCCTTTCATCTGAGTGAACAATCAGGTGCTCCCTAAGGGAGTGGCTCCTCTTCCCAGCATAATCACAGAATGGACATTTGTAAAGCCTTACTGCATTATGGATCAGATCGACATGCTGCTTCAGGTAGCTACGATTATGGGTGGAATATTTACACTCCTCACATTTGAAAACATCCTTACTGACGACCATTTGATTTGCTATTGGAGTGATGACTTGAGGATCAGTATCCATTACTATTCCTTCACTGTCCTTGAGGACTGTGATATTATGAGGAGATGAATACATCCCAGAAGTACTGCCCTTTTCAATCCTTCCATGTACCTGGGGTAATTTGGATCCATCGTAGACATAAATGACATTTGGGATGGGTTCTTCAGTTTTCAGATCTGTTATTTGGACAGGTTTTGGAGTATTGACAACAGTGGTAGGGGCGTGTTCTGTTCCTGGGGTACAAGCCCTGTCAGCCGAGGCTGTAGTGACATTTCCAATAGAGGAGAGGGCTGCCATGGCAATGATTTCATCAGATCTTTTAATGGTGACATTTTGGCTGGTTCTACTGCTGTTTGGGGTGTTACATGGCTTCTGAACTACAGCTGTCTTACTTGCCAGTTCTGTCATGCTGCTTTGAGAGATTCACTAGGGTGAGATTCCATATTTCTGAAACAGAGCAAGAAGTAATTCATTAGTTATTACATATCAAAATGCAAAATCAGTCTGTAATATACGAAACACAATAAATACAGAAATAAGAGTCTAAAATGTTTATGCGCAATGCACTCCCCAGTTTCGTTACATTTATAATTTCTTTATTTACTATAGAACTGTTTCTGACTTTACGTACAACCATTTTTAGTTAATAGTAGTATGATTTATATTGTTTATAATACAAAAGTTCAATATCAATTACTCGTTTTGGTTTTTTTTTTTTTTTTTTTTTTTTTTTTTTTTGTTTCTTTTGGTAAAAATTATCTTTTGCTTATTTTTTGCCAATTCCCTTATCAGAATATCTTAAGGTAGATCTCTACGTCATAATTGCTGACTTCCTTTTGAAACATGGATGAAAATATCAATATCTGGGTTACATGATGTATATATGTCAATTCATTTCGATTTCGAATTTAAATGCCTAGCTGAGTAGCCCAGTAGGTTAGCACATAACCTACTGAACTGTAGGTTGTGGGTTCAATTCCAGCAGGGGTTTTAATTTTTTTTTTTTTAAATTGCTTTCCACTAAAACTGCATTTTTTGACGAAATAGGTTGAATTTGATTATTTTATTTTCAAAATATTGTTTAACATATCCTCTACTTTCCATCCAAATCAAATTTCTCTGGTGTAGCATTCAACTTTAAAGGTCAAGTATGGTGATTTCCCCGAGACTTGAGTCTGCCATTCAGTTATGATTTTTTCCCCAAGACTGTTTTGCCGAAAATCACTTGGCATGATTTACATGGTGCTATCAAGCTTTCATCTGAACTGGATGATTGTCTAAATACCTAGACAACATCTACCAAATCAAAATCATCATTTGATCTTTTGTCTAGTGATTAATGAGGTAAAATTTACTTATTTTTCTAAATTGCTAAAAAAAAAATTAGCTTGTGAAAGCCCTATTTCATCTATAGTTATTGAAATCTTGTTTCAGATGCTTGAAATCTTGTTTCATCATGTTTCATATGTGACTTTGGATCAAACACACAAGAAGGCTTTCATTAGGTTAATTTTTCAATGCAACAATTCTTGTAACCAACATTGATCAATGAGAACACATTGTAGATAAAAATAGTCAAAGTAACTTCCAACCACTCCATCTCCAAATCAACAAAGACTAAATGAGAACATTGTACATGAAAGTAAAAAAGGATGATTGATATGCATAATTTGTACATTTCTCTACTGTTGCTGGGACATAAACAATACAGCAGCTTCAGAGTAGAAATGAATGATGAAACCATCTGTTTAATTCTGGCTGTCAAAAATAGACAATCTAAACAACGTACTTCCAACGTCAATAAATTGCTTACATGATCAAAGTAAATCTTAAATGAACTTTAAGAGATTGAAAATGTTTTGTTTAAAATCAAAATTGTTTTTAATTTCTAGGAAGTAAGAAAGATATGGCAATAAAACAGTACTTTACACAGACTGCTGCAAATGATAAAAAATCTCCCCATTGTCGTTGATTGATAGAGTTGGATTATAGGACACTGCATTTCCCAACAACACTTGACAGACTTGTAATTTGAAATGTACTGCATGTTTTGAAACATATTTCAAAAGACCATTACCATGAAAGTTTGATAAATGAAGAATTTTTTTTAAAAGAAGAAAAACAAAAACCACTCCTAAATTTCATCCAAATTCCACATGGTGTGGTATGGTTCACTGATCAAATCTTGTGATAATTTGCATGTTTTATATTGCATAACCATCAATTCCAGGACTCAAAAGAACTAAAGCAGTCAGACTGCCAACTTCAAATTAAGCTATACGGTAGACCTGACCCCAACATCACAAGACCTGACCTCTTTTATATATCTTTTCTCTATCTCTCAATATAATATGGTGAAGTAACAAAGTATTAAACGTAATCATAGTCCCAAAAACACATACAAAATCGAGTATAGGGCAACACGGACCTTCGACAAAAGCGAAGGCAGGATCAGGTGCCATGGAGGAGTAAGCATCCTCTTCTGACCGGTCACACCATATGATAAATAAAATATTGCATGTATTTATCAAATAATTATTCTGTGTACAGGGCATCTCTCAATATTTCAAATAACATACTACATGTATGTATAAAATAATCATTTTTTTATGAAAATGATGAAAATGCATGTATTTCTAAAGAAAAAAATTTGAATGATTTCAGTATCAAACAGGACCCAGTTGCATGAACGTTAGTTAAACTAACCTTTGGGCAACTGGGTTCTGGTCTATCATTGAAATGACTTATGCTGTATTAATTCCCGTTGCCTATTTTCTTTTACCTTTGTTTAATAATAGCCTTTATGCCTCCAAGATTACACAAAATGCATGTAGGATAACATGGGTAGAACATCAAGATATATTGGAAGCTAGAAAATAGTGATCTGGCAACATCACAGAGGGCACCGCTGGTTGATTCACAAAATATTTAGGCAATAATCAGTAGTGACTCTGATCATTGACCCTTGTCAATATTTGTGGAAGGTTTAGTGATCCTCTGATGATTGGCCTTGCTTCTATCATGTTCACAAGATTCACATGATTTTTTTTTTTACGGAATAGTCAATATATAGTGACCTTGACTTTTGATCACTGACCTTAAATAAATAGGCTTCATCCTCTCTCCATGACAAACATTTGTAGAAGGTTTGATGATCATCTGATAAATGCTGTGTCTTCTACCTTGTTGACGAGATTTTTAGGCAGTACTCAATAGTGAGTTAGTGACCTTGACTTTTGACCTTGAAAATCAATAGCGTTCATCCTCTTTCCATACATAACATTTGAGGAGGTTTAGTGATCCTCGATGAATGCCATTGCTTCTATTGTGTTCAAAAGATTTTTAGCAATAGTTAATAGTGACCTTGATCTATGATCCTTAACCTTGAAAATCAAAAGGATTTATCCTCTATTCATGGGCAACAGCTGTGGGAGGTTTGATGATCCTCTGATAAATACCCTTGCTTCTATCTTGTTCACAGAGTTCCATACACACACACACACACACACAGAGTCGCATGGACTCACAGCAGTGATGCTATATCCTCTCCACAACTAGCTGCGAGGAAGTAGGAATTCTAACATTCTCCAAACCTTTCATGTAAGTTTCTGCAACATTTTTGAGTTAATCCTTTTTTTTTTTTTTTTTTTTTTTTAAAATAACGTAATTAACGTTCCATAACTTGGAAACAGAAAATCTTGAAACTTGAAAGGAAGCTTACCTCTATGGAGATACATGTATATAATAACACTTTCCCAGTCTTCACGAAAACTTTTTTTGAATACATGCCCTTTGGGCAGACATTTCTATCAATTTTCCCTGCCCGAACAAAAATTAGCATGCCCAAAAATAAAATACAGAAAAAGACTGGAGATTGTTTTTGAATCTTATCATAACACTGTATATAATTTGTTCATTTATATATTTTTTTACTTAATTAACAAATGAAGTTTTAGTTCCAAAATCTATGCTGCAAGTGACTTTAAAATTCCAATGCCGTAGGTAGGTGTTTATAAGCTGCATGTGGCATTTCAAACTTTTAGAGGGGAAAACCCCAGCAAAATCACGTTTAATTTGGTATTTTGTTGCATGATATATATCATTATGCCACTTACTAGCTTCGTATCAATCAAAGACAGCATCTACAGTACTCTAAAATTATATGAACTGGACACAAACTTGCAACTAGGGAAAAACCACAGGGTTTTGACACAATCTGAGCGGACTATAGTGTATATAGTATATAGTACTCCTATATACTATATACACTGTAGTTCGCTCAGATTGTGTCAAAACCCTGTGGGAAAAACTCTCTGACATCGTTCTTTATGTACAGACGATGATTTATGCATTACATGATAAGTCTTACTTGAAATTATTCTTATGCAACAGAATGATCGACTGTATGAATTGACTTTATGATAAGGAAAAGCAATTTTCGTGAACAAAATTAAACATGCCAGACGGGCTTCTCTTCATGCAATTTTTGCATGCTCGTTCCCTATTTTACCAGGCCCCGGGCATCGGGCTACCGGGTTATTTCGAAGACTGCTTTCCAAAAGCTTCAATCTGATTAGTGAAAGCGTTTTACAGTTATTGTGTGAAAAAAAGTTCCGTATCTCGAAAGGAAGCTGACCTCAATGAATATTTACATTGCCCTAAAGTTACGTGGCACCAAGTCAAAAGTATTTCACCGTGAACCTTTAGCATGCTGAAGTACGATGACGGATGTGCTTAGTGTCAAGCCCTGAATTCTCTTTCTCAAGTTTGAAAATAAACAGGCAGTTCTAATGGAGGATCTGACATTTATATGTACACATCATTTTTTTTTTTTTTTAAACCAACAAGATGTGTTTGTGAAACACTGATGCTCCCGGATTCCACATGCCAGTGGAAGGGGCTTGCCAAAATGGCCAATGTTAAAGTTTGTGAAAAGTAGGTCAAACTTCAAGGTCAAAAGGTCATAAATCTTGGTACTAGTTGAAAGGGATTGTCATAACTAAGGAGTACACATATGAAATATGAAAGTCTTACCACTCAAAAGTTATGGTCAATGTTAAAGTTTTTGAAAAGTAGGTCAAACTTCAAGGTCAAGGTCAGAAATTTTGGTACCAGTAGAAAGGACTTGTCATAAGGAATACACATTACAAATATGAAAGTCCTATCACTTACCATTCAAAAGTTATGGCCAATGTTAAAGTTTTTCCTGCGGACAGACAAACGGACACACCAAAAATTATATATGCTCCAGAATTGAAGATCCGGGGGCATAAAAATTTGTGGCTAATAATCAATATTGATATTCCTAAATATTCAATACTATATGATTACCAAATTTCAATGACATTACCCTTCTTAAATCAAACACAATTGAACTTCCAATATCTTGAACATTGTCAGACATGTATTGAATATATATATGATGGATATTTCAAAGTACATACAAGTTCAAAGTCAAAACTACATTTTCTTAACGTATCTAAATTTTTAAAAATATCTTGCATCCTCAGATATATTTTGTTTACCTTGGCAACATAAAGTTTGAGATGAAAAAGTTTGACTATATCTTAACTTTTTGAGTCAAACTCTAAGTGTCTCAAGATGATAATTCATAACAAAGTCTCCTGGGCCTCAACGCTCACCTGAGTCACCTTGCTCAAACAAAGATGTAACTCCATCTAAATTAGTGGTCCAGGAAACAAGAATATCAGTAAAACTGATGGATGTTCCCTGAATTGTACCTAACCACTGAAATTTGTGACATTTGACCTTTTTAAATGACCTTGAGAGACTTTAGTCCAAAAGTTCAATAACTGTTGGAATATTGTTGAAATGAAGGATTTATTTTCATATGCAAAGTATATTTTATAAGTGACCTTGACCTTCAAAAATGACCTTGAGTCGCCTTAGCCTGAAACCAGTTATTTCTTTGTGTGCAAATTCTGTTCACAAATGTGGCCTTGGTCAGGTCACCTCATGGGCCAGGTCTCGGGTCCTTATTTCACCATGCTGACCTCATATGGGGTAATTAATTGTACATGTATAATGTTTAATGGCAACATTACCTTATGATTAATACTTGTCAAGAAAATGTTCAAAAAAAGAAGTTTTTCCGTATGTAAAATATATGTTCCGAGTAGCCTTGGCTTTTCCAAAACGACCTTTGCCTGTTACTTATTTGTGTGATATTAATGATCAATACTTGTTCATAAACTGTTGAAAACAAGGAACTTTTTTCTTATACAAGGTTAGGTATATGCATGTTTGGAGTCAGACCTCGAGTTTTCTAATTGACATAGGTCCAAAAGACCCCTGTCTCAAGGAATATTTGTGATCACTTTTGATCAATCTCTGATGAAATGTTTATAAGATGGGAACCATTACATCAGAAAGTGTTGAAATATTAAAGGAACATTTATTTATATGTTTTATGTGACTTTGGCTATTCAGCATATTAAATCAAATGTAAACCAAGCTAAGAAACCGGATTATTGTTGACACTCGAGAGAAATTAGTGTAGGATATGCAATCTAGACAAAAGGACCTTTGTTGAAAAGAGCATTTTGGGTTTGGAAATCCAAGAAAAGGTGAAATATTTCTTTTTGTTCCTTACTAGCTTGAATCATATTTATCTGTGACTTTTGCCTAAAAGTTTCAGGTGGTTGGTTTGAAAAAAAAATAAGACTTGGATTCCTTGGTCTTAGCTTTGAATGTCATTATCCAAGGGGGTCCACTGGGCCCATGATAAGGCCAAATAAAATATTATGTGTGTTTCCTATTACCACAGGATTTTAAGTTTAGGTAGGTAAAACATTTATAAATATTTTACTGAAATTTCACGGGACGATTTCGGATTTTTTCGATATGCCTTTCCTTATGATAATAAAATGATTCAGGTCGGATATATTTTTTCCAGGTAGGTCGAAGAGCCGGAAACACGCACCTTATTTTATTAGGCCTAATCATTTTCAAAACCAATCACTGCTGATGCAATGCGTTCATAATATGTAATATAGCCAGCCTATACAGTCTGCAACACTCTCCGAAGCTTCAAAAGCCCATTGCATGCAATATGAAACTCAAATGATTACTGTCACACAGAACATGTTTTATTTTGGGGGGGGGGGGGGGGGGGGGGGGTTCAAGAGCCATGCATGACTGTACAAGTATCAATTTAGAGAGATGAAAAATATCAAGGGTGAGGGATTCTTTATCATAGTCAGCAGCAATGCATGAATTATCCTCTTGTATCTAAACATGTTAGACATGAAGATATACAGAAATTGCAATGTTTCAATCGTGACACTGACAAGTGCTAATTGATAAGGGGGGAAAAAGAAAGAAAAAACACCTACGTCTGGATGAGATACATGCATTCATTGAATGATTGATAGCAACATGAGGTATTATTAAAAACATTAAACATCTAATTCATTGGAAGCCTCTAAAACAATATGTTTTGTGTATTATCAGGGACCTAGTTAGAATATAGGTCATATGTTTTACTTCTATGTCTAGATACTTTTTATATGCGTCATGTGACCTGGGCTCCGAATTTCCATATTCAGAAGTTGTAACATGATACCTCTCTTAACGATCTCTTAAATTTGACATATGGCAACTATATGTTTATAAAACTGTTGAGTAATGGGTCATATTGCAACAGATGGTTTCTAATGCCCCATACGTAAACCTGTCACCGTTACCGCGTGTTGTTATTGACGAACCGCGCAACACACGAACATGAATGAGGACATGTAAGTGTGTATTTCTTATAAAGTTTCAAAAGAAAATTGAAGATAATTGAATGGGACTAGATCTGAAATGTGCATAGTTAATGGCAGATGTCTTCATGGTCTATTCATACTTACAATTATTTAAACATTTCTTTCAAACAAGACTATTTCAACTGTCCATCATGGCGATTATGTATCACGTGATCTGTTGTACGCCACAGCAAGTCACATGGTTGAAATTCTCGTTCTCGAGAGATTTAAACTCTTATCAAACTTTCAAAATATATAATATACAATTCAATGATATTCCTCTATTACATTTGATCATAATAATATATTTTTTCTGTTTTCGTTATTTCCCTAGCATATCTGATTCGTTAAGTTGCACTTGTAATTCTTTCGGATATTTACGGGGAATGCCCGGAAAAATGCAAAGATGCAGCTCTTTCTCGTAAAGTTTCACTTCATGAACAAAAGACATTCATTACATACCTCGCGTCACATATGCGAAAAAAAATGTTACCCTTCACTCTATACATCTTATAAATACCGCCCTGATAGTTAACAAAGTAAGTACTTTAATTCATACAAAGGATTTTTTTTCTTTCGTCTAAATTCCCGCAGATTAAAAACCAAGCTATTAAAATTTGAAAATTAAAATTCAATAGGAGATGGCGATATGGAAGAATTTGTGACGCGACTGCTGTTATTTTTCTACTCGCTTTCCAACTGAAGATTTAATTTTCACTGCGCCTAATATTCAGTTAGTCCAGACGATAAAGGTAAGTATGCTATCACGTACACTATTCTCGGTTTTACTATATCTGTTTTTACATTATGGCCATTTAAATATAAATTCAGTTAATTTAATGCGACTGAGTCAGTACGGCATCGAGTCACAGCCATTCAATCACCCATGCCAAGAAATCCTTAGCAGAATGTCCGGTGTTTGAAAACCGTTATAAATCAGTGACCGCAATTAAGAGATGAGAGATAAGCGATGGCTCCTATTAATTAGCTTGTAATATGGTCCTTTTGAAGCACAGTGTCGAAACCGGACGAAATTTCCTGGCATGGTAGAAAAAGAGAGAAAAAGAGAAAGAGAGAGAGAGATCGAGAGAGAAAGAGAGTATTTAACATGATAGATCCAGTACAAACATTAAGCCTTCTTACTAATT
>CAJDSM010004725.1:1435-13544 GCA_903981925.1 Ostrea lurida
TATCATATAATTAACAGTAATATTGTGGGTGTTACCAAATTCTTAATCAATTCAAGCATTTGTACATGTAACATGTCGGTAGGTAAAGATAAGTTAGCTGAACTCTTTATTTGCATATTTTGTTTCCATGCAAGTGAGCATTTTCATCAATACTTCATTTTCTTGAACATTTTTCCTGGGGGTAAATGGCCCGTACCATATATTAAAAACTACTTAGATAAACTTAATATTAACACCTTAATGTGATATAATTTTCTCAGTGTATAAAAATTTTTTTTCGTTAGTGCAAAGAAGGTCCTTAAAATGTAAGCTTTGGAAACGTGTACCAAATTTCATAATTCTTGCCTTATAAGTGGCTACATGAACCACTTGGAAATGGTAGATGGACAAACGCGCAGACGAGCTTACCAGTTTACGACCTGTTCATGCCGCATGACGGACGGAGCACTTCACCACCCCGTGCCCTTACAATGCCAAAGATGTTTCCTGTACAAACACCATACAATCAGGCCAAGATATCCATCTGTGACGTCATAATTAAGAATTCTCGACACTATTCCCCTGCATTTGAAGGGAACACATTGTTTCATCTTGGTCATAAAAGGTTATTTTTTCCTCAAATGTATAACGGGTTGTCCATATTTGGCAAATAGGAAGAATTGGCAAAAAATATTAAAGATGCTTACTCCTCCATGGCACCTGATCCTGCCTTCGCTTTTGTCGAAGGTCCGTGTTGCCCTACACTCGACTTTGTATGTGGTATTTTTTTGACTATGATTACGTTTGATACTTTGTTACTTCGCCATTGTATATATTATATAAGATAAAGAAAGGAACATGAAATTGTTTAGACAAAGCTCTAGCGCTTTCATTTTAAACCCTCAGAATCTTTAAAAATTGCATTGTAAAGCTTATGAAGATTTGAAATGAAAGAGCTCGTGTTTTACTTAAACGTTTTTTGAATAGGAGTCACGTTGACATCATGAAAAAATGTCGGCACCATGCTGTCGATTGTCCAAAGAAGCAGCAGACGTTGATTTCATGGGAATCTAACCTCTGCGGTTGCGCAGTGATTATAGATATTCATCGATTCGAATTTCCGTGGTCACAGACATTGAAAATGCAGCACTCCAGTCGTCTTGCACAGTTACTTTATTTAATATCTCAGAATTTCTAAACTAGAACCTGTGTTACATAGAGAACGAACATGATTTATATTAAATTTATATTTGTGTACATCACTGCGAGTTCAGTGTTAATGGAATGTAAAATGATAGATATAAAAGTAAGTGTCTTATACAGTACTAACACATATCATCATACTGCTACACGCAACACTCCAGCTTGATGTCTTATTCTTCCAAGTGTTTTCACAGTAAGTGGGATTCGTTTACAGAAAAAGCCAAACCTACAGAACATTTCTACTTTTTATAACAGTTTTTCACGAATTTATCCCCTTGGCTGCGGCGCTGAACTGATTCCCATCTTCGCAATAAGTGAAAAGCTCACTTTTCATGCCCGCCATGTCTTTCAAGTCTCTCAAACGCTTGCTGACATATTTCTTTGTTCTTGAAGGCGGTTGCTTTATAGGAGCTTTACAACCCTCCTCTCTCTTCCTTGGCGAGATGAATAGGTATCTGAAAAAGAAATGCACTCTTTATGATCCAATTAATGCGATACATAAAACGTTGCAACGTATTAGCTCTTCATCTGAAGAAAATTCTACGAAGAACATGGTTGGTCATTTTTAAAAGTATTCGGGAGTCGCAATAAAACTCTGTGGCAAATCTGACATGCATAAAATGCTGATGGTGGTCACGTCAGGGCGCGGCGTTATGGTCATTTTATTTGATGCGAGTGTTGACAGATAAAACAAAATGCCAAATCAACATTGATTAACTCTCAACACGATTTATGGGAATTATAATTCAATCGTCCGATCGGATTTGCTTTCTGATTAGTTTAATGCCCATGTCAAGAACTTTCATGCTGAATTTTAATTAAAAGAGGTTTTGACACCGTATTTATAATCAACCAAAATCAGAAGAACTGCTTTATTACAATGAAAAAGAGTTACGATGGAGATTTTATAATAGGGTGCTGAGGGTTTGATAATTATACAGCGGGTTTCTGCCAGTAAGAATACTCATCTGGCAATACTTACAAAAAGCAGAGAAAATTGTTTGTACATAATGTTTGTAAATGTGCTCTGTAATTAGAGAGCGCCTAAGTTGCGTTCCGTTCAACAGAACTCACTTTAATGGTATACTGGGATAGTGTCGCAAACTTTTCTCCGTTATTTCTATCACAATTACTGGTACTTCTGCAGGCGTATGTGGCATTTTTCATTTTGAAAACTAATCTACTAATCTAATTAACAAATGTAATCAAATCGTTGGGTTTTTGTTTTTCTCGTGAGACAGGCCTTATACACTTAAATTTTACTTTCATTTCTTGGGAATTCCCAGACGTTGAAATGGACATATTATATTTACCAGTTTTGAGAGGATATGGACATCTTGTAACGATATCGAAGCAAATTCACTGGAAATGTAAATAGTATGTACTGAAATCGAAAGGCAAAATATGAATGTATACGTAGTGTGTCTCATTTCAAAGTAATTTTAATCCTGCAAAGTATTACAATATCAAAAACATGAATGGTAATCAGTTACATATTTGAAATGATTATAAACACTCCTACACTTTAACAAACTAATAAAAAAAAAACCCAATAAATACGATCAGGTTTTACATTTATAAGTTGCAATCGCCACATGAATACTGTATTCAAATTAATTTTTGTAAAACTTCACAGCTGATCAATATAAATACAGTACAACACATTATATACAAAATCACAGAACACATTGATCAAATTTTTGTAATGTTTTTTTGGATAATTTTTCACGATATTCTACCCATATAATATATACTAGAACTTCCACAATATCTGTACATCTGTAACACCAAATCAAAATTTGGCCCCCTCCCCAGAATTTGACGGTGACTCTCTGTTGTATTGTTCTTTTCCCCCTTTGCTTTTTATGGTACATATATTGTTCTCGTGTACGTTAACTTTTAATTGTTTTTTCTCGGTAAATCGTAGCCTTGCGTTTAAGACTTATTATCGCTACCCTCTATGCTCATCATGTGCCTCATTTTATGTACATTGAACTTCTAAAGCCTCCTTGTATGCGTCTTCTAAAGGGAGAAACCTGTGGATTATACGTGAACGTCTTTTCCGACATCTGTTATTTTTACATGTATCACATATGTATGACTACTTTGAAAAAGTCAAATTATTCATAATTAATTTGTATCATCCCATCTTTCATAAATTAAAGGAACAGATCTGTTAATTTCCAAGTGACAATATTTAATCCTTTTCCACCGTGGCAGAGTCTAAGGTTGTTGATGTTGCTTATTTAGAATAAAACTATTTAGAATTGTATCGCAAGCACGTGGGTTTTTTTCCCCACACACTGATACATAATTGAATTATACGGCAGTAATAGTTATCATTGCGGAGAGGGTTTACAAAATTCTAAAAAAAAAAAAAAATAAATAAAAAAAAAAGGGATTACAGGGTACATGTTATTGATTAAAAAGTTAATTTTTCTATATTTTAAAAACATCTTGTTCGTTCAGAAAAAAAAAAACCAACCAACCACGTGATATCTGATTGCTACATACATATATACATGTGACAACAGCGACTAAAGCAGATGGTTTTGGGTAGACAGTTTTTAAATAATCAAAAGTCTAACAAACAAACATATCTTATCATATTAAATACCGTGCCTTTTAAACGTATTTGTCGATTAAAAAAAACAATTGAAACTAAATTATTTAATATTATTGTTAATTAGTAATTGTATGTTGAAGTTGAGAACTAGTAATATTTTTCCCACTTCAACACAAAATGGTTTGTATCTTGTTTTTCACTACAGTGCGTGCATGTCCATTTGACTTTTGGTATATTTATTAAAATACTTACATTTTTTTCTGTATTGTATCTTTATGGAATGTACAGATATTTTTAGCTTACTGATATTTTTCTGTGTTCTATAGAAATTTCGGTAACATTTCTGCTATAGGATTTAGGACTTTTTAAAAAAAAAGTTATTTCTCACCTGGCAGGTGAGAGTTCTACCTGTATTCCTCTTATTGTTTTAACAAAATATTTAAACTGTTCAAAAATTCCTCGAATTAGTCACATGTCGGAGAAGATAACCTTCTACTTTTCACTGATAAAAGATCCGTATCCCCTTGCGTGTCGTAAGAGGCGACTGAATGGGGCGGTCATTCGGATGAGACCGGAAAAACCGAGGCCCCGTGTCGCAGCAGTTGTGGCACGATAAAGATCCCTCGCTGCTCATAGGCCCCGAGTGCCGAGCACAGGCCTAAATTTTGCAGCCCTTCACCGGCAATGGTGACGTCTCCATATGAGTGAAATATTCTCGAGTGGGACGTAAAACAATAAATAATCAATCAATCACTGGTTAAAACAAATTTACATCCAATTAATTATGTCGACCTCCCAGTATCACTAAAGCCTATTATGCTGGATTCCAGCCCTGGGACGAAAAGACCGGGACTCGATCCCTAGAACACTTATTGGTTATTATACATGTAATTTGCAAGGTATATAGTTTCATATATTTAGTGCTAGATGCTTTGCACATATTTTTCTCATTTAAAACTTTTCGCTTATCTTAAAAGGGACAGGTCGCCCCGAAAATTCGTTGGTCATTTTTGTGTTTTATGAATAATAATAATATATAATAAAAAAAAATAAAGCACCCCCCCCCCCAAAAAAAAACCCCACAAAAGATAGTGGCCGTGAACAGGAATGACTCCTCTTTGGCTCAAAACACTAGATAAATTTGTCAACGTCACATTTATTCTACAGTAAGCTATGGGAAAAAAAAAATGAATTCCGTAACAATTAAAATTATCAATCTCTAAAAAACACTGTCTAATGTAATTCAAATTTTTGGCACAACTGAAAACAGTCTAAATAAAGTAACATTCGACGAGAGGACCCGCTGATCTCTGTATAGAAAGTGTGGGGAAGTAAGCACTCTATTTAAAGTCTTAAACTTTATAGAATTTATTTTAAAGAAACACCATAATATCACAGATATCACCCAATGCGTATTTTGAAAGTTAAATATAGAGAACCACGATTTTATAGAACAAATTTCATTTCATGACTACGAATTTTATTTGACAAGTATATATAGTAATACAGTCAAATCTCATTATCTCGAACTTGATGGGACTGAAAAAAAAATATTCGAGATATCCAAGACTTCGAGATATCAAGGGTAAAATACTTAAAGAATTAGTGCTTGGGACTTGTAAATCACTTCGACATAATCATGGTATTCGATATATCAGTGTTCGAGATATCGAAGTTCGACTGTATATGAATTAATCAGAATGGTTCTTCACCTACCGTCAGATCCTCTACTCTAGCTACACGTGTGTGGGGGTCTGTTTCAGTCTGAGGGCATCGCCCAGTTCCCCTCCATCCTCCACACAGAGAACGCGTAGCTCAGTCTCTCATTGGCCATATAGTTACAGCTGGGCAATTTCCCCGTAGTCCCGTATAAGTCCACCACATCTTCGTTACGGAGAACATTATACAGAAAATCAATATAACGAGTGGCGAGTTTTAGAGTCTGGATTTTGCTTAATTTATCGGAAGGAAGTGTGGGAATAATCTGCCTCAGTTGAGCGAAAGCCTCGTTTAGGGACTGTGTCCTTTGTCGCTCTCGGACGTTGGCAAGGACGCGTTGCGTCTGAATTTCCTCAAATGACAATGATTTCTTTTTTGCCTTTTTATTTGGCGTTGAGTCGTCCGTACTTTCAGGTGAAGACATGCTTTGGAATCCGTCACTACTTCCCTTAGAGAAACTGCGCTTCCGCCCTCGTATTCCCTCTCCGTTATCGTAAATACCGTATCCATCCGGTCGAATTTCCTGTTTTATTTGTCCAGAATGAAATATATAATCCGGAGATAAACGATTTCTCGATATCAAATTTTCCATTATTACAGTTAACAAAGTGCGAAAAAAAGTGAAAGGCTTTCAACCGGTTAAAACGAATTTCCCACTTTACTGCAATGATTTGTCTTATCATGCAAATTAAGATAAAATCAACTTGTTAGAATGAGACGATAAGATAAAATTAAATCGCTATATAACTAGAAAGTGAAGCACTCCGGGGAGAGATCTGATTGGCTGTATTTACGGCTGTGTATCTGCCACTCAAAGTTCCCAACATCTTTGATGCACATGTAGAAGGAATTCAGTTTAGTTCCGTCATCAAAAAATGCATCCGTTATGTTGTGATATTATGGAGGGGTATAAAACATTGTTCATATATCACCAGCATCTGTTGTTTCTCTGAATCTCTTTTAAAATTACACAGTAAAAGTATATGGACATGGATAGAGTTTTCAAGCATTAATTATTGCACAAATTTCGTTTTTTAATGTTTAAGTTGGAACTGACATTGTCATGGGATGGCATGATATATATGCCCATAATTTAAGTTATTTATATTTACTCGTTTGTTTTTTTTCTCTTGAGAAAAGATATATTGAGTTCATACTCCCTTATATGCATTGCCCATGGTATGTCATTTAAATATGTACAACTTGCAGTGGGGATCCAGAATTTGTCGAAAGGGGGGGGGGGGGTCCTTTGAAAAAAGTGGGCCTGCTATACATCGCTTGCTAGAGGTCTAGAATGAAGCTCAAGTGGGGCCCAGGGGGCAAGGCCCCCGGAAGTTCTTGGGTTTAAGGGCTTTTAAAGTTATTTTTAGGGGTTTATTTAGCTATAATTCTATGCATAATAATTTTGGTCACCAAAAGGGGGGCCCTGGCTCTGGACCCCCCCTCTAAATCCGCCTATGACTAGCAACTCATTCCCTCAAACAAGATATAGCTTACGTAAAAAAGTCTTAGTGAGAAAAAAAAACTATGAAAGTAAAGCACTCACGTGTGGTGATACTTTTTTCTTCATCCTTGAGATCACGTACTGCTCGCGAACCCAGCTGCTCCATCCCTTTTTATGGCGGCAAGACCGAATATAAATCACAGAACGTTTCTGAATTGCGATCAAGTTTGGTAAAAAATTGTGTACTGCTCATATCTGTTAAAAGAATATTTATCGATGTCTAATTTCGATCCTATGATCGTGTATAGTTTGACTTTAAACAGATTTATATATGCAATAAAATGGCGCTTGCTGATATTTCACGAAAAAGTACAAAACTAGGACCGTTGATACGCCAATAAATTGCGAAAAAACGTGAGCTTTTATTCCAACCCTGTAGCATCTCACATCTTAGTACATTACGTCTGCAGCAATTACAATGTATCTATGTGACCTACAGGTAAGTTCTCTTTTTCACCGCAATCGAACAACTTTTAAGTCTGCAGGATACGTTACGACGAATAATAAGTGCGTTCAGAGTTTCACCAGTGGTGAATTTGAAAACTACGGTTGGTAGTAATTGGCTGCCGTGCATGATCCTTGGTGGTCTTTGGTCACCAAGTCTAAACATTAGGACAATAGCTATTATATTTTTGCACAAGATTTAAGGAAAATTAATAATTAATAAATAAATAAATATCTATATTACTAAATTAAACAAAGGTCCGAATTTGGAGCATCGATTTATTCACTGTTCACCGGAATCTGTTAATTGTATATCATTCAATGTAGATCCCACCTGAATTTAACAAGCGACAAAGATCTTCATCGTTTTGGGCGTATTTTGGGATAATTGTCAAATATACCAAAACATAAATTTAGAACCAGTGTCGGACGTCCACCGGCGAACTGTATTAATCGAGATATGTATAAAATATAATTCTCCAAAAATTCAATTGTGTTTATTTTCAAAAAGAAGGTTTTTTATTATCCTTCTCATACTATTGATACATTATAGGCGAATCGCTAAAATCCACCACTGCCGATCATTCCAAAGTACATGTAGCGACGGTTTGATGTTTCTCCATATGGTGGACTGTTTCTTTGGTTCAAGAGGGGAGGGGGTAAGCAAATACCAGTTCAAACAGCCATACGAGCGCCGGCAAGCTAAACCCAAACACTAAAAAGGTGCCATTCTACATTTTGTAGTATGTAAATTCATATTAAACTTTCGAATGGTAGTATGTACTAGGGCTTATGATATTCACACTGTAATGTTACCTTATGACAAGACCTTTCCGGGGTACCTGAAATTATTTGACTCCTGCTACTTGACCTTTGAAGATTGACCCTAACTTTTCAAAAACTTTAACCTTAGTTAATTAAGCATTGTAATGAAGTACTAGGCTTTGATATTCAAAATGTATGTTTCTTAATACAAGGAATTTTCCAGTGGTACAAAATTTTTACCTCTCTGACCATTGACCGTTGAAGTTTGCTCTAACTTTCTTTCTCCCTCAAAAAACTTTAACCTAGTTAATAAATTTTGAATGGTAAGGACTAGGGCTTTGATATTTCACAGTTGTTATCTTATTACAATACCTCTTCCGTTGGGTACCAACATTTGTTGACCTACTAACCTTGAACCTTGAAGTTTTGACCTACTGTATCAAAACTTAACCCTTAGCTATACTTTTGAATGATAAGTACTAGGGACTTTAATATTTTCACATGTATGTGTTCTTATGACAATACCTGTTCCATGGGTACAAAACTTTTGACCTCCTGACCGTTGATTTGACTTAAACCTACTGTTTCAAAAACTTTAACATTAGCCATAACTTTTTGAATGCAAAGCGTTAGGGAATCATATTCACATGTGTATTCTTAATGACAATCCTTTTTATCTGGTAGCCAAAATGGTTGACCTTTGACCTTAAATTTTGACTACATTTTAAAAAAATTAACATTGGCCTAATCTTTGAATGGTAAGGGATAGACTTTCCATATTTCACATGCATAATCCTTATATTATGACAATCCCCTTCCACTGGCATGTGGAATACGGGGGCATTCGTGTTTCACAAACACACCTTGTTGACCTCTGACCTTGACCTTGAAATTTGACCTACTTTTCAAAAACTGCCATAACTTTTGAATGATAAGTGATAGATTTTTCATATTTCACATGCATAATGCTTTTGGCATTCTTTCCAGTACAAGCCCTGTATGAAGACTCTCATCCAGAATATCTGAAATACATCTATCTCATTGCACCCATCTCCGTCGTGTTCCTTAATCCGATCGGGTTTGTTATGCTGGAAATCCAGAACCACAGAGAGAAGGAACTGGAAGACAGATCTGCTGAGATTGCAGGTCAGGGGTCATGTATGCCGCTATCCATTGGTTTACATGTTGCCAAAGGAGTCATCACAAACCCCATCGTCTTCATGACTTTTATTGGAATCATTGGAAATTTTGTTTTTCAACGGAATATTCCTGATTTCTTGTCAGACATACTGGATGTTTTTGGTATGTACATGTATTGTGAACTATTTCATAAACCTCTTAGAATCAGATGTTTGTTAATTATGGATTCTACCATCTCATAGCGGCAGTAAAAACAGTAACTGGTCTGTTTTCAGGGCGCTGTATGATATTGATGATCTCTAGTTTTCAGGGCGCCGTATGATATTGTTCATATAAAGATGTAACTGATCTGTTTTCAGGGCACTTTATGATTCATAAAGATGTAACTGCTCCGTTTTCAGGGCACTTTATGATGATTTGTTGATGTAACTGGTCTGTTTTTAGGACACTTTATGATGTTGATGATCTATATAGATGTGACTGATCTGTTTACAGGGTGCTCTATGAATGATGAATATTACGAATGTACTGGTCTGTTTGACAGGGGCTTAATGCGTGAGTTTATAGATGTTGACTGGTCTTGTTTTATAGGGTGCCTTTATGCTGATAAATATAATGGTAACTGTCTGTGTTTCAAGGGTGCTGTTATGATGATATATAGATGATTGTAAGATCTGTTTTAGGGTGGTTTATGAATGATAGTATAGAATGTAATTGGTCTGTTTATATGGGCTGTTTAATGATGATATATAGATGTAACATGGTCGTTTTCAGGGTGACTATTATGATGATAATATAGATGTAATGGTCTGTTGTAAGGCCAAAAAAAAAAAAATATGTGTGTTTACTGTCACTGTGAAAAAAAAATAGGGTCGATAGGTTGGAATTTTTTTATTTTTTTGTAATTTTTTTTTAAGGTGTTGATGAGATTAGAGGTTGTTTGAATGTTTTGTGTAATGTCATTTGTGTAATTAAATTGTATGTTTGCAGTTTTAAACAGCCTGTAACTACCTTTAGATTTGAATAATCGTTGTGCAACAAGCAGGGTAAAGAATCAGTTGGTTTGGAGGAAGAAAATTTTGAGAAGTTTCAAAATTTCCAATAAAAAAGTGTTAGAGGTAGGAGCCGAAGAATAGGGTCGGTCGGATGACATTAAACTCACATATTAAATTTTTTTTTTTGGCCTTAAGTGGGTGCTTTATGAATGATATATAGTGTACTGTCTGTTTATTAGGGTGCTTTATGCATGATAATAATGATATGTAATTGATTGATTTATAAGGGTGCTTATGTATGATGATTATATGATGTGAAACTGGTCTGTTTTAATAGGGTGCTGTTATGAATGATATATAGATTGTAAGGGTCTGTTCTATATCAGAGTGCTTTAATGATGATAATAGATGTAATGTGATGCTGATTTATAAGGGTGCTTTATGATATATATCAAGACTGGTAATGGGTCCCTGTATTTATAGGAGTACTTTAAAAGATGATATTATAGAAGATAAATGTTGTTTACAGGGTGCTAATGATGATTATGAGATGAAAGTTGATCTGTTTATAGGGTGCTTTATGAAATGGATACAGTATAGATGAGTAAACTGGTGCATGTTTAATTAGGGTGCGCTTTTTAATGAGATGTGATATAGAATGTACTGTTATACTTTCAAGGGTGAGTTTATGAGAATTAATATAGTGTACAAATTGGTCGTTTAGTAATGGATGTTTAATGAATGATATAGCTATAAATAGATGTAACTGGTCTGTTTATAACGGGTGCTTTATGATGATATATTAGATGTAAGCTGCTCTGTTTATAGATGCTTTATGAGGTGAAGTTAATATTAGGATGTAACTGGGATCTTATTATAGGTGCTTGATGAATGATGAATAGTAGATTGTAAGGCAGAGTGCTGTTTAAGGCTGCGTTTAAATGATGATATAATAGGATGTAAGTTGATTGATTGATCTGTTTACAGGGGATGCCTATGCTGCCTCAGCACTATTCTGCCTGGGCCTGAGTTTGGTCGGCAAACTGAAAGGCCAGATCAGTCTGGCGATGGTTGTACCACTGCTGCTGATAGGAGCCAAAGGGTAAAGCTATTTATATCAACACACAAACGAGTCATGTCTGTTTGTCTCTCCCAATAGTTCTATACACCAACACACAAACGAGTCATGTCTGTAACTAATACAAATTTTGATTTAAGAAGTGACACTTTTCAGTGGAAAGGTCTTGCTGGAGTTCGATTTGGGAATCTGACATTGTTGTGACTGTGTATATAACTGTCAGGGTATCTATAGGGAAAAAAGTGAGATTTTGGAGTCAAAATTAATTTTATTCATTTCAAGCATAGTTGAAAAGAATAGCGTACCTAGGAGCTAAAGCAATTTGTCCATTTGTATTGCATTGTTTATTTCATTTCTACTTTCATTGTTGTCAGAATCCCCTGACTTCATTCAAATTGATGTACTATTTTATCACAATTCATTACGCAATACGCAATACTGTAAAAGTGGTTATTTACGCTGGGGGTTAAGTTCGCGTTTCTCCATGTTCAACATTACGCGTGGGGAAAAATACGCGGTAACTGAATTTGACACGTATTATATCAGATGTTTCATAATTATACACGTGGGGGAAATTTCCGCTTATTATGTGATTGCGTAATTAGCGTAAATTTCCCCCACGCGTAAATAACCACTTTTACAGTATTTAAAACTGCAACACATTCATGAGGAAATGAATATTTAGATGATATAGAATGATTGCGGAATTTGTTGAC
>CAJDSM010004726.1:2633-23396 GCA_903981925.1 Ostrea lurida
GGGGCCACTTATATATACCAATAGATAGGGATGTGCCGCTGGAATAGGTAGCCTTTCCACTAGAGAATACATGACAAGGTATAGAAATCAGCATGAAATATATGATAAGGTTAATGTTTACTCAATTAATTATATGAATGGCCTAATTTGATTCAGCTTTGGCAGTTCTTGTTTGCATATGGGAAAAGATCACCATTGAACAGAAAATTATATGAAAAGGTATACAATTTTCAAATCTAAAATATATGAAAAGGGTGGGGTCTGCAATGTCAGCGGCACATCCCTACCCATAATATTACGAAGTGCCCCCCCCCCCCCGGGATTTTAAGATACACTTAACTCTAATTTCTTTATCTTCATTTTTTGTTTTATATTTTAGATCTATACGTCTTTTATTGCAATGCTTGACAAGCGCATTAGAGCTTAAGTATACTTCACTATACAAATTATCGTATTGGATTGTTTGATTGTATTAATTATAGAGATACGCACCTCAGTGTTTTCTTGTTATTTTGTGTTGTGACAAGCACATTGACACATATATGGAGGCCCCTGGGGTCAAACCGCCTCCACTCTTTTAAAAATTATTTAATACCCCGAAGTTATTTAGATCCCCACCCTCAAACCATGTATTTTCTGGATCATTATGTTGAGACAAGTTCATTAATACATAAGTGGAGGTCCTTGGGGTCTTGACTGACCCTGAATTTTTCAAAAAATGTCTAAAACTATTTAGACCCTTACCCTCTAACCATATTTTGTCTTGTTCATTGTACCAAGACAATTTAAAGAGAACATAAAACGGGTCCTTCGGGCTATGCCTGACCACAATCTATCATACGTGGTTCTCTTTTTTTGTATTGATGATGTTCATTTATGGGATATGGACAATGACAGAGGTTAAATTTAGTCCATGCATTTGAATAGTGACACACTGTGAATCCCAAGTTTCTGCTTTTCTAGAATCAAAGCACTCAGGTGAGCGATATGGCCCATGTGCCTCTTGTTCCTTTTAGATCTACCACTGAATTCAAACAAAGAAGGGAAACAACTCTTGAGTATTTTGGACTTCGGTGGACAATGTGCCTATTACGCGTGTCACCAGGTCTACCTCAGCAAAGAGCCTTTTATCTGCTTGTTCTCAACATGGCCAGAGATTTGACGAGAAAGTCGACCCGTCACTATGTGAACAGGAGGGGACCATGTTTACTGACTGGACATACGGGGTAAGTGACGTGATCTAGACTCAGAACAATACAAATTTCATTAAGCTAAAGTGCATCAAATGCATGAATTTGTGGATGTTATATTTGCAGCTAGGTTGATGTTTCCGCATGTCATGCATGTTTGCTATCTCTATTAAAGTCAAATTGATTTATTAGCTAAACATTTGCACACAACAATGAAAGGAAACATTGTGCATTCAGCAATGCTAGCAATCACAAAAAAGACATGTTCATGGCTACAGTGTCTAATACTTATATTTGCTTTTGAGGCACCTGTGAATGATAATGGATTAAGTGTTGTCAATCAAAATAATCATGATTAAATGTTCCATAGCATTATACCCTGTCTATTAATAGCCTCTACATATATTTAATATAATAATGAGATTTTCCGTTCTGTTGTTTAACAATCCTTCTCTTAGCTTTAAAGGGTCATGGACACGTTCTGAGCTAAAAATGTTAAGTTTAGATTGTCATTTTAATGTTTACAATGCCCACTTATGATATTTCTAATGGTCAGTGAAAATTTTAACGTCATTTGTTGAGTCACAAGTGAGATAATACACTTATAAGTCTTCACGATGTAAACAAGGCTTGAGCCTTGTTATTGTTTACATAAGATTGCTTCACAGAAAATATCATGTTTAAAACAAAATGAGATGTGAGAATCGCTAGGAACTGATTAATTGTGTTCAGAATGAACTTGTAATATGATAAAATTGCTTTAAACGGAACGTATACTAGCATATTCATGTAGTAAACAAAAACATGACTCGAGCCTTGTTTACATAGGAAGAATTGCAAGTGCTGTATCTCACTTGTAATTCAACAAATGGCGTTCAAATTTTTGCTGACCATTAGAAATACCCTAAGTAAGCATGTTAAACATTAAAAATGGAAATCTAAAATTTGAACATTTTTAGCTCAGAACGTGTCCATGTCCCTTTAAATGTGCTGTTCCTCTCATCATCAAAATTCTCTCAAGGCTGCTTCACCCTTGAGCTTCTCAATTGAAGTGTTTCCTCATTTCTCCGTCACCAAACAGACTGAAAATTATCTCATTGAAGGGACTCCCCTGATTTACATGAATAATATCCTCAATTTTTAGACCTTTTACCTAATTCTTGTAATTTAAGTAAAAATAACTAAAAGAACATAAGAGGTTGATTTCTGCAGGAAAAGGAAAACGGGTTAGGAGGAATTGAAGTAGGGAAGTGAAGAAATTCTAATTAAAGAATGGATTTTTTAATAACATTTTTTAAGATGAAGGGGTGGGGATAATGCTTTGGAATAAAAGATGACACCCAGAATTCATTGATAACAACACCCGAAAATACAAGTTTCTGGTCGTTGGGAAAAAGATACATATTTTGTTAGAAACCACTCTGATTACCCTCACGATACTCTGAAGTGTAATATAAACATGCTTGGTTTCTTGTAGATATTTATGTAATTTTTGGAGACGAGGTCTTCCAACAATCCGTTGTATTCCTATGGGCACTAATTGTTCCCCTATATTAGCAGATTTATTTTTATACGACCGTCTTCAAACGGGATGTATTATACTATGGCGTTGTCCGTTCATCCGGTATCCTGTGTCCGGCGTCCGGCCAAAATAGTTTGTCCAGGACATAACTCCTGAACATCTGTGTAGATTTAACAATATTTCACAGAATGTTCCCCTGGACCGACCCAAGGTCATTGGTCAAAGGTCAAGGTCACTACATGCATAATGGTTTAAACATTGTCCAGGCCATAAATTTGACTGAGCGTTTGGATTGGAATAATGTTTCACAGAATTTTGTCAAGGACACATGAAAGTGTCATGACCTTAATTAACTATAGGACACTGGTAAAAGGTCAAGGTCGCAATGCATATCGTTGTTTAACCTTATCAGGACAATAAGTTTTTACTGGAGTGCATGAATTGGAATAATATTTCAACAAAGTTGTTGGTCTAACTCAAGAAAATGTAATGACCTTATCCAAGGTTATTTGTCAAAGGTCAAGGTCACTACACACATAACGGTTTAAACATTGTACAGGCCATAACTTTTGACTGAGTGCATGGATTGGAATAACTTTTCACAGAATTGTTGTCCTGGACACAACGAAGTGTCAAAATTCTAAGCTAAGGTCAAAGGTCAAGGTCACAATGCACATCGTGGTTTTAATCTTGTCCAGATAATAAGTTTTTACTGAGGCATGGATTGTAATAAAATTTTACAGAACTGTTAGTCTAGACCCAAGGAAGTGTCATGACTTGACCCAAGTTATTTGTCAAAGGTCAAGGTCACTACACAAATAATGGATTAAACAATGTCCAGGACATAACGTTTGACTCAGTGCATGGATTGGAATAATATCTCACAGAATTGTTGTCCTAGACACAATAAAGTGTCATGACCTTGAGCCAAGGTCACTAGTCAAATGTCAAGGTCAAAATTGCCCATCGTGTTTTAACCTTGTCCTGACCATAAGTTTTCACTGAGTGCATGATTGAAGTAATATTTCACAGAATTGTTGGTCAAGATCCAAGAAAGTGCCCATACCTTGAACCAAGGTCATTGGTCAAATGTCAAGGCAAAATGCACACAGTAGTTTACCTAGTCTGGACCATACGTTTTCAAAGAGTGCCTGGATTGAATGATATTTCACAGAATTGTTGTCTAGACCAGGAAGTGCCATGATCTTGACCCAAAACACTGTTCAGATGTCAAGGTGCAATGCGCATAGTGGTTTAACTTTGTTTGGACCATTAGTTTTCACTGAGTGCATGGATTGGAATAATATTTCTCAGAATTGTTGATCTAGACCCAAGAAATGTCATGATTTTGAGTCAAGGCAAAAGGTCAAGGTCACAATATACATAGTAGTTTTAACATTGTCCGGCCATAACTTGTCACTGAGTGCAGAATTTCAATAAATATTTCACAGATTTGTTGCTTTAGATCTCAATGATATGTCTTGACATTTGCCCACAGTACTGGTCTAAGGTCAAGGTCACAATGCACAATGTGTTTTACCATTGTCTGGCAATGACGGGCGTTATATTGCTACTTTGGCATTGCTTTTGTTATATTCATACGAAGCAGAATTTGTTCAAAAACTGATACGCGGAAAAAACGAAAACCTGCCTTGTCTTTCAACTTACATATAGATATATTGATGATGTCTTATCAATTAACAATACAATTTTCATCAGTTTTTTCATATGGTATATCCAGACGCAACTCGAAATAAAAGACACCGTAGAATCTGACATATCTGCCTTGTATTTGGATATTTTACATAACATTGACTGTAATGGCAGATTGACAATTACATTTTATGATAAGCGTGATGACTTTAACTTGCAATCGTCAATTTTCCCTTTCTATGTGAGTAATATATTACATCACCTACTTATTGTGTGATATCTCCAAGTTTATTCGGTAAGCAAGAACATGCTGTGCTATGGGCAATTTTTGTAAAGCAAAGCAACTACTAACATAAATTTTGAATTGAACATATTTTATTGACAATAGAACCAAAAGGATTGGGCACAAGTTCAAAAACTTAGATGCCCTACAAAAAAGTTTGATGTTGCAGGGTTATAACGAATATCGCTTTAAAGTAATATCATTTCGCTAATTCTACGGTCGCTATAATGACCCTTGTTTGCGATACCAGTTATCACTAACTCATATGTTGACTGATTGTTTCATACCCTTTGTTAGAACTGTAATTTTCCAACTAGACTACGGGTAATCTAGTTTACTTTATTTCAACTAAGGGCTCACGCGCGGGTGTGACGGTCAAGCCAAGGGCTTACCCCTCCATAGTACTTATCGTGGCTTCGTTTTGTCAGAGTCCGTGTTCCCTACACTCGATTTTGTAGATATTTAATTTTGGGACTATGATTGCGGTTAACACATTGTTTACTTCGCCAATTGTATGATTAATATGATTCATTATCGATAAATGAATTGTGTCGATTTATTCAAAAGTCGGGTCAAATGCCTGTCTAAAGATTGTATTTGTTATGTAGAAATGTTTGAGTATACACGTATTCTATATTTCCATCATCGTCAGAATATCAAGTAGAATGCTACAGCCTCATAACTAATGGCTGACTTCTCTCGAAATCTTGTTTCAGTGGTAACAATTCCCCTACAAAAACCACAAGATATATGTACCGGTTTTGGAATCTTTAAAGAGATTAAATCAGTCCAATATTTGAATAAAAGTTAATATTTCTATAATTTTATAGTAATACCTTTTGTTTGGTTGAAGTCAGTACAACCTACTGTGACAATGACGCCCCAGTTATCATCGTTGGAACTCATCTAGACCAAACCCAAAGACAGGTAAAGGATAGGCCCACCAAGGGTGGAAATCTGCCCTCTAAAAGGGTAAAAATTAAAGTGAAAAGTTCAACAAATTATTTTCTGCCAAAGTTGATAGCCCCATGTAGATAGTTTATCAGGATGGTAAATATTTGCGAGTTTACATTGGTGCATCTAAAGATTTAATGCCCCAACATCATGAATCATAAATGCCAAGAATTGCTCAAAATCACCACTATTTGTGATAAAAACTGAAAATTGTTTAGAGCACCAGACTGGACAATTTTATTTGTTGCAGTTTTAATATGATGCACGAAGGTTCATTTTTTAGAATCATCTTGGGGCATAATTGTACGTCCCCTGAAACGGTATCTAATTACCATTTTTCGCGTGCGGCCCGTTCGGTCACCGTGGCGTCAGCGGTCGTCACCGGCGGTCACCGGTCATCATTTTGCTGCTCAGGCTGACGGTCACCGCTTTGCAGACCGCGTTTCCGATGCGGTTAGCGTCGGCACACTGTGCGGTCGTCCTCAGTGTTTTTTCTTACGCATTGACATTCCGGAACTTCAAGAACAAAAGCATCGTTACATGCTACAAAGCCCGCCCCAAAATGAAAATGAAATCCGAGAGTAAGGGGGAATGAAATAATTCCTTTATGGTGTTAGGAATTTGATCCTGAGTATAACAACTATGTAGGTCTTATCAACAGTTTAATATATCATGCCTATATGTAATTCCATTTGCCTGTAAATCCTGAAGCCATCATGTACGCCCTATTCCTCGATCTTTAGCTGCCCGAATTACTAATAAATAAAAGTGTTGAACGGTTACACCTTCCGTGTTTTTAATGCATACTTCTAGAGGTGCTTTGTTAATTGCAGTATATATATTTCCTCGTGCTTCTCTAAATCCTGAAGCCATACATTACATCGTAATCCTGCGATGTCTTACATGCTAATTTAAAAAATACTGTGTTACACGGGGTACACCGCCGTGCTTTTTGGAGTGAATGTTAATGGCAGCTACATGCTAACAAAATAAAACACAAAACAAAACGATTGGGTTGACGGCGTACACTCGTCCACGCTGTTTGTTAATGCATTAGATTTTTGGGGTTTAGTTAATTGCAGTATACATATGTATTCCTGTGCCGATAAATTGAGCCATGCATGCCTACGCCATGTCGTTATATGCTAATAAAAAAATATTATAAGTTTTTTCTTTTGCACACTATGCTGCCATTTAGAAAAAAAAATAATCTACAAATACTTTACGTATGTAATAATTTGCAGAAGATACACAAATACAGTATGCTAATAGATTGCATATTTCATAACAACATGCCCATATCATGCTAGTGTTTTATCATTTATTTCCATTGATTGGATTGTATATGTTTTTACTTACCTAATATTATTATTAATGGATTACAATTATTTAATTATTATTACCAATATTAAAATAATCTCCAACCCAATGTGGAAAAATTCCGAAAACATTCCGAATGATTAATTCATATTGCGCGTCAGCGTGCGGGTCAACGCGTCAAACATTCGCCCGTCCGTGTTCGCCGGTTAGCGCTGCGGTCACCGCACCGTCACCAAATAGCGGTCACCCAAATCATTCAAAAAAGAAAGCACGCGTGTGTCACGTAACGCCCGTCACCGCCCTGCGGTTAGCCGGTCGGTCACCGTGCGTCAGCGGTCCCGGTCAACCGCTGCCGCGTCACCGTGGCCGTCGCGTAAAGTAGAAGCGTTTCAGGGACTGTAAGTTACAGAACGCGTCCAAAAATCTGTAGGAATCTGTAAAAATCTGTAAAAGGTAGATCACTTTTCAAAAACCCGTCTTACTCTGCAACTGCACATGTGTAAGCACAAACTAAGTGCCATAGCGATATAGTAGCCAGGAAGCTTATTTCTACCTATGATCTGCAGGTAGGTGATCTACGGGCTTAGAATATGGCTCCCCCAGTGCGGAGGTAATTTCGGTAACATGGATTTACATTAATCCCTGTTGATATCATTATGTACCCAATTTAAACAAAGCAGTGGAGGTATTACTGGAATCGGTTGTCCGTCGTCTTGTTAGAAGAAATGGTGCTGGGGCAAGTGTTACCTTTCACTTAATCACTTATCATATATATGAATTACCCATGGAACGAAGATGCTTCCCCCACTTACGTTTTATTGCCGACATCAAAAGTAGCAATTGTGCCGTTTCTTGGCATCTTCAGCCCACCATCCTTTATACCTTTGTCAACCATGTATCATACATATGGACTACCAATATACGAATATGCCTCCTTTATTGCAATTGAGATCAAACTATCAAAAGTCAAGCCGCCCACTGCGACATTGAAGTAGACATCTTTTTCGGCGGTTCTAGAGCATTATCCTATTTTTCTACCTAGAATCGAATCGCTGTATCATGCAGGTATATATAGACTACCCATAGGTGGAAGATGTTCATAGTGAATGGCGTCAGGTCAATAGTCAAAGGTCAAGTACAACATGCCACCGAAGCTACAATATGGTTCTATTTGCAAATTCATTGTTGCAAAGATTGATAATATTTGCAACAAAAGAATCCTTATTTAAAGCTAAAATGCCCAAAAATATCGGATATATATATGGGTCTGTGATACTCGGGTACGTCAAGGTCAGTAGGCCTCTACTGGCCATTTTTCAAATTATAAAATCAAAAGAAGATCAAAATAGAATTTGTCAAGCCTGATCCTAAACAGGAAGAAAAACCAACATCGCTTTGTTTTGCAGCTACTTACCAATGACACTATACCAAAAGGAAAATTCACAAAAGAATATTTAAAAATAGCCCTGTAACAATTTTAACCTCATTTTGTTTAACATTAAAGCCAATCTGCGAGTCCTTAGATTTTGGCGAATCAGGTACGTTCCAACAGGTTTGTTATTTCAATGGGTACGGGTATTGTGCCTCCTTTATTACCCGTCCATGATTATTTATATTCTGATGCGGCAGAATGCATTCCGGAGCCTTCTACATGAAAAGAGAGAAATCATTAGCAGTGGCCTTTAATGGCACATTTTGATGTCTGCTTTCCATACTTGGAATGTCATTGAACATTGACAATTAACGGCAAAACTGAACAACTAAACTTAATGAACAAACGGGACGATACCAATCGTTCTCATCGTCAACTTCTAATAATTATCTAACGATATTTCATCACACCTGCATATGGTAGGTATGTCTCTCAACTTTCATACGCAGAGACCTTGTTCTGGTAGAGTTGATCAGTTTTTTGAATCGTGCAGGTATTGTGCAAACAAGTTTGATGTTGCAAGGCGTTTCAACAAGTCACGTTTAAAGCGCATTGGCTAATATTATGGCGTGTACAACGACCATATATCGAAATGCAGTGTTCGCGTGGTGGGGGGGGTTGATGACGTGGGGAATGGTATAGTCGGAGGCTAAAGACGTAATGGTTCGTGGACAATGTGTAAGGCGGTTGGGTGGGTGATAAAAACGAGGTAGTGTACTGATGCGGTATGAGAAGTAGATCGCCAGGTAGTATGGTTTGAGGATGATTGGGTGAGGTTTCACAGAAGTGAACATAGGTTAGCAGTAAAATTGGTTGCATTGCAGAAGCGTGCGCGAGGGCGCGGATTTGTGGTGAGCGAAGGCGAAGGCGTACGTGGGATTGACACGGCAGGCGGATCAGGAATGGATGTCTGAGGTGAGTGGCGCAGAGCGGTTAGCCAGGGGGGGTGGGGGGAACGGGGTGCTTGTGTTCTTGGGGGTTGGGTTAATCGCGGGGATGGGGGGGGGTTCGGAGAGTCAATTGTGGGAGAACCGACGTTGGGCGTGAACGGTACAGAGGAGGAAGTGCAGTGGTGTGTAGAGTTTGGCCAAGACAAGGATGAGGGAGGTGGCGAGGGAGATCCATTTGCGGCTGGAGCGGGAGGGGCGTGCGGCAGGCGGTAAGGCGTGAGAGGCGGGGGCGGGTAGGCGCGCTCAGGAGGAGTTTCAGGGAGCGACAGGAGAAAGCGGAGAGGAGTGAGCGAGTCGGGGGGTTTTGCCGAAATGTAGAGAGCAGGGGATGCAGGTTTTGGGGTCAAATCGGAGGGAGGAGGAATGCGGCGGAGGAAAGAGTGGGGCGATATGCGCGTGAAAAGAAGTGCGGGTGGTGAGGCCGGGATGGTGGATAGTAGGCGGTGGGTATCCGTACGAGCGGGTTACCGAGGAGGCTTCTCTTGACAGAAACGGGCGGTGGGGCGATGTGAGGTTGGGATAGGGGGTCCGAGGGTGGTTTTGTTGAGGGGTGCAGAGTGTGTAAGAAGCGAGGTGAGGAGTGAACCGGCGATGGCCGAGAACGCGCATGGGTGCAGGGGAGTGCGGTTGGTGTCGGCCACAGACAAAGGCCGGAGGGGAGTGCGTTGGGAGGGTTGTAAGACGGGGAGAAGGGACGGGGAGGGGGCGGGGTGAGTAGCAGAGACGAAGGGGCGCCTCGGTGGGAGACTGAGGAATGTGGACAGGTGCGACACGTTGAAGGCATTGGGGTGAATACCAGGAGGTGAAGGCCGGAAGGACAAGGATGGCTTGGGTACGGGAAGTGGACATGGAGAGGCGTGCGTTGCTGGGGCTGGGGGCAGGTCGGGGTGGAGTGGGATGTGGCGAGAGAAGCGGCGAGTTAGCGAGTTGGGCGGCGGTGCCGGAGTGCAGAGGCAAGGGCGGCAGCGCTTGTCGGACGAAGGGGGTGCGAGAGCAAGGGGGGGGGGGACGGATAATGAGAATCCATTGCCAGAGGTCAAAGCGAGCGAGTAGTTGGGTGCTGGGTGCGGGGGTGTTGCGCGATTTTGTGGCGGGGCGGGGGGGGGGGGGCGTGGTGAGTGTGTCAGGTTCAGGTGGTTTGCGTGGTTATTGTGGGCGCGGGGTGTGCCTGAGCAAAAACCGGGCGAGATGGGAGGATGGCGGAGGGATTTCGCAAAAAGAGGCAGAGGAGAGAGCTTGGCCGTGGTGGGTGATGACGAAGAGAAGGAGGCGCGGTAGTCGGTGGCTGGTTTGGATGTTAGGCAGAAAAGTCAAGGGGTCACCCGCGGGGCTGGCGGGGGCGGCGGCTTGCCTGGGTGGAAGGTAGGAGCAGTGTGCGGATGGTTGGCAACTTGGGGCAGCGGTGTTGGCGGGCGAGGGGGGGACAGGTAGTGTCGGAATCTGTAAGAAGGGCCGCACAGTTGGAAAGGAGGTCGGGGCGGGGTGATGGAGAGGTGTTGAGAGGTTAGGCTGAGGGGGGAGTGGGCGGGGGCGTAGGACCGGAGGAATACTCGAGACAGAGAGCGAATCAGGCGTACAGCGGTGTGGAGACTTTGCTAATGTGGAATCAAATATCTCATAACGACAGGAGTTTAATGTATATTTGGGCGCGCGTGATGGATCGTGACCGAGCTTGCGGAGGTCCGTTCGCGACTAAAGAAGACGAGGTCGTCATTATAATGGTCCAGTATCAAATCAGTATTATCATCATCTGTGATATATTAACATGGAGCTGTTCAAATATAGAACTACCACAAAAGGCATAATAATGGATTCTATATACACACATTATTCTCAATAGTTTTAACAGATCAACTATGAGTAACATGAACAGCAAACAATGCGATATTAAAATTTTGAAACTTAAAAGGTGTTGTTGACATAATCTCATAAACGTCAAGAAACTGCTCTTATGTATTGAACGTCACTAAATCATATCTCTTCTACTTCTCAATGCGGATGTACAATCATGATGACGTCCAGCTTGCGGTTGGGCCCAAAGTTTTCGGGGAATAATATTCGTGTGGTATTGGCGCGCAAACTTCGAAAGGAAAAGAGAGTAAAATGAAAGTATACCTATTGCGTATAATAAGAAGCCATATATATATTGAGTACTTACATTGATTATTATCATGGATAAATAGAAATACGAATAGTTCTTTTTAAAAACCCATGATTATATAGACCATTTTTAAAACCCTTATTTTCTATTCGTCGATTTTAAATCTGATGTATATCATTTTCAGACGGACCATTATTATTAGTCAAATATTCTCTATTTCGTTATATATCGAATAGTTGTTTATTTCATGCATATATATTGGATATTCTAACTAGAATGCGCAATAAACTTTATCGGTATCATATATAACAAGAAAGAAACTTAATTGATTATATATGGAAAATAATTAGTCAGATTAATGTGATATTGTGAGTTAAGTTTCATCTCGTAGTAGCTTCTACTAACTAGTGTGAGTAAATCAGAGTACCAAAAGACAATGAATGAACAAATGAACCATGAATTTGCTGACAACATTTATGATGAATTTAAAGCGACTACCTTTTAAAAGTCTACCACACAATAATCTAAGGTAGGAATCGTAGGTCCGGAGGGAGTAAATGTTTGAGAATTGACCTATTTCCAAAGACTCCAACTTACGACTTACGTTTTATTTAATTTTATATTTTTGAGGTTTTCTACACTTACAGACAATATTTGAGAAAAATATTATGCTCCTCACTTAATACTGAGCAACTTGCTGTATTGCAAAGGTTCTTTTCGTGCACCGCGTTGAAGCAGCTAATGTCCCAGCATCCAACCCTTTACAACAGTATAGGAGGGCATAAATTCAATCTATATAAACATGAAGTCACATGCATTGTGATGAGTAGATAAAACACTGTATTATGACTTCCAGTAATTCAATCAAAAATATTCTAATCTATGGGTATTTTCATATACTCAAAATTCGAAGCATTGTATTATAGCTATTCCACAATCACACATTTTAAACCAAGAAGGCGATAGTTCTACAAGTCACACGCAACTAGTGGACTTTGATGCAGATATTAATTCTGATATCTTAAAGCAATTCATTAAAAAGAACATTTTCTTATCTATTACGACACATCACTCCGAGATGTATACTATGACTGTCACAAAAGCTTTTCTAGCGAGCGCGCATTCCTCACGCGATAAATCAATACGTACTAGCGCTTTCTAACATGTTATAGCAGTTGGCGTTCTTCCGTGGTCAATATCAATGGCGATCTGCTGCTCCTACACACTTCAGGCACGCTTGACCCCACATCTGATCTATCGAAGGGTCCGTGTTTGCCCAACTCTTGTTTGTATTCTGTGGAACGTTACCACTAAATGAATTTGTACCCAACCAGAGATCATTTGGCTTGTAATCATACTACGACTTTTACTCATTTTCAAACCAACCAATGGGCATTTCCATATTTTCTCGTTCTATGGTTAGGTAAACATAGAAGTACTGAAATAATTAGAAAGGTCTATACAAGGCTTGAAGGTATATACTGAATTTGGCTTCACATCTTATACAAGCATCTTCAACAACATTGTCTTGTTACAACTTAACAGAAGAACATCAATCTTGGGTAAATTGATGCTTCAAAATATGAGTCAACGTACACATAAGCAAACTTTCAAAGAACTACTACGAAAATGGAGCATATTTTGAACCAATCACATCAGCGGATTCTCATAAACCAGAGCGATCATTCTTACAAACTACATTGGATATTGAAATAGATGTTCGAATTTCAAGAATGATATGCATTATATAGTAAAGGAACAAATGCCCTGAGTCATGTTAAAAGAATTCTTTTACTAAAACGGTTTTGCCCAATCTAACCCCCTTCCCCAATTCGCGCATCACAAATTCTTCTATTGTTTCATTCCAAAGAAGCTCTATTCAAATTAGAGGTAAAGATAAATTGACCTGTGCACTGCAAGTGCATCCCACATATATGTCCTATGCTGGGTCCCAGAAAAAACTAATCATAACTATTATTATTCATGCGGTTACAATGTCTCGTTGCTAGAAAGTGACTCTGACAACGCTATCTTCCTCTACCCCCCCCTATAGTGACCGAGCGACTCCCACCATTGAGTGTTAGGCTTTGAAGTATATACAGCTGACACACGAAATTAAACACTCTCTGGTGTGGTAGATGTAAACCAAAAACAATTCATTGTGGCCTCAACAATGATTGAAGTTATCTACTTTTATCGTTTTATTCATTTTTTATGAAGTAATTCATAAAGAATATTAATAATCACTATCAAGTGCAGTAGAACTATTCGCATAAATTGTACTAGAAAATGTGAGCAGAAACTGACAATGATTTATCAATTACAATATTTATGGTCATAGATCTCCATAAACCTTTCACGAATAAACAGTATCGGATACCCAATTTCATTTAAAACCGCACCGTTCTATATTACACACAAAGATAATAATGGTTCTACATGTGTACATATACAGAGCTAGATATGACTTAATTTAATCATGGTTTGGTCCGAGAGTACGGATTGTTTGGTTTCACTATAGCCTATCATACAAATTATCCAAATCTGATTCACCAGACTGACTTACCTTGTATTTCCCTTGATCCCTTAAGGAGCACCTAGTTACTGTAGTGGTGTATTTACCGACCTCGTGTGTTTTATTTTAAATTTTCCAACTAAATACGTGGGATAATAAGTATTACTCCACACCAAACCAATTTAAAGTTAAGACGTTGCGATTAAAATTAAGCGGGATTCTCACATATATTTTTGTATACAAAAGTATTGTTTTGGAGTAATATTACTATGTATGGGGATGCCGTTCATCTGACCTCTTTATCTCGTGCAGCTGCGTGTTTGCATTATCCGAATGACCGATACACCACTTCACCTAGGCCAATGCTATTACTAATTATACATAACACTCCCGCCAAATATTGAGAAACATCTTCATAGTGTGGTCAAAGGAAAACACCCTAATTTGGTGTAAAATAAGACATTTATGAGGGTTTTCATAGAGCTATATAGCTACAAATAGTTATATATTAAAAATTTGACCAGATTGCCGACCTTGATCTGATGACACAAATTTTGTTACAGAGACGATTTTTATTCTCAAAGAATCTACTCTGTAAGAGTACGAGTACTATTATTTTGTATGATTAAAGAATGAGATGTCTCCACCATGTGTCACACATTAGCAACCCACCTTTGTGGTGTGACTTCCTTTAAATAACAATGAATATACATCAATGTGTAATTAACAATACCTTATAAGGAACTCTTCTCTCCACAAAATGTTTGATTGGTTATGTATCTAACCCTGTTTTTTCCTCGTTATTTATGAGGAAGAAAAAAAAAACTATGTAACCTAATTTTAACCGAAATAATTCATTCCTTCTACTTCAATCTGCCATCTTCCCAAGTAAGGTTCACAATTGTCTCTACTTGTATTACAACTTTTAGTTTATATTCTTTAATGGAATCATTAAAGAGATAAAAGCGGAATACGATATCCTCTTTGCAAGAACACTGCATTCTGAGAGTATATGTGATATGTAGAACAGTACGTTGCCGCTAAATTTGACAAGACAAAGAATAACTCAATTCAACAATAAAACGAGTATGTAATAGAGTAGCTTTACCCTGCAGTGTTTTACGCTTGTTTCATGCCCAAGTCTAATATCTGACCGGAATACATCAATCATTACGGAAACTATTTGTTTTTTGAGTGTAACATCTCTCTCTTAGATCTATACGTCTTTTATTGCCAATGCTTGACAAGCGCATTAGAGCTTTAAGTATACTTCACTATACAAATTATCGTATTGGATTGTTGTATTGTATTAATTATGGAGATACGCACCTCAATGTTTTCTTGTTATTTGTGTTGTGACAAGCACATTGACACATATATGGAGGCCCCTGGGGTCAAAACCGCCTCCACTCTTTTAAAAATTATTTAATACCCCGAAGTTATTTAGATCCCCACCCGCAAACCATGTATTTTCTGGATCATTATGTTGAGACAAGTTCATTAATACATAAGTGGAGTGTCCTTGGGGTCTTGACTGACCCTGAATTTTTCAAAAAATGTCTAAAACTATTGAGACCCTTACCCTCTAACCATATTTTGTCTTGTTCATTGTACCAAGACAATTTAAAGAGAACATAAAACGGGTCCTTCGGGCTATGCCTGACCACAATCTATCATACGTGGTTCTCTTTTTTTTGTTATTGATGAATGTTCATTTATGGGTATTGGACAATGACAGAGGTTAAATTTAGTCCATGCATTTGAATAGTGACACACTGTGAATCCCAAGTTTCTGCTTTTCTATGAATCAAAGCACTCAGGTGAGCGATATGGCCCATGTGCCTCTTGTTCCTTTTAGATCTACCACTGAATTCAAACAAAGAAGGGAAACAACTCTTGAGTATTTTGGACTTCGGTGGACAATGTGCCTATTACGCGTGTCACCAGGTCTACCTCAGCAGAAGAGCCTTTTATCTGCTTGTTCTCAACATGGCCAAGAGATTTGACGAGAAAGTCGACCCGTCACTATGTGAACAGGAGGGGACCATGTTTACTGACTGGACATACGGGGGTAAGTGACGTGATCTAGACTCAGAACAATACAAATTTCATTAAGCTAAAGTGCATCAAATGCATGAATTTGTGGATGTTATATTTGCAGCTAGGTTGATGTTTCCGCATGTCATGCATGTTTGCTATCTCTATTAAAGTCAAATTGATTTATTAGCTAAACATTGTGCACACAACAATGAAAGGAAACATTGTGCATTCAGCAATGCTAGCAATCACAAAAAAGACATGTTCATGGCTACAGTGTCTAATACTTATATTTGCTTTTGAGGCACCTGTGAATGATAATGTGATTAAGTGTTGTCAATCAAAATAATCATGATTAAATGTTCCATAGCATTATACCCTGTCTATTAATAGCCTCTACATATATTTAATATAATAATGAGATTTTCCGTTCTGTTGTTTAACAATCCTTCTCTTACTCTTTAAAGGGTCATGGACACGTTCTGAGCTAAAATGTTAAGGTTTTAGATTGTCATTTTTAATGTTTACAATGCCCACTTATGATATTTCTAATGGTCAGTGAAAATTTAAACGTCATTTGTTGAGTCACAAGTGAGATATAACACTTATAAGTCTTCACATGTAAACAAGGCTTGAGCCTTGTTATTTGTTTACATAAGATTGCTTCACAGAAAATATCATGTTTAAAACAAAATGAGATGTGAGAATCGCTAGGAACTGATTAATTGTGTTCAGAATGAACTTGTAATATGATAAAATTGCTTTAAACGGAACGTATACTAGCATATTCAATGTAGGAAACAAAAACATGACTCGAGCCTTGTTTACATAGTGAAGAATTGCAAGTGCTGTATCTCACTTGATTCAACAAATGGCGTTCAAATTTTTGCTGACCATTAGAAATACCCTAAGTAAGCATTGTAAACATTAAAAATGGAAATCTAAAATTTGAACATTTTAGCTCAGAACGTGTCCATGTCCCTTTAAATGTGCTGGTCCTCTCATCATCAAAATTTCCTCAAGGCTACTTCACCCCTTGAGCTTTCCTCAATTGAAGTGTTTCCTCATTTCTCCGTCACCAAACAGACTGAAGATTATCTCAGTTGAAGGGACTCCCCTGATTTACATGAATAATATCGCTCAATTTTGTAGACCTTTTACGTAATTCTTGTAATAGTTAAGGAAAATAACTAAAGAGAACATAAGAGGGTTGATTTCTGCAGGGAAAAGGAAAACGGGTTAGGAGGAATTGAAGTAGGGAAGTGAAGAAAGTTCTAATTAAAGAATGGATTTTTTAATAACATTTTTTTTAAGATGAAGGGGGTGGGGATAATGCTTTGGGAAATAAAAGATGACACCCAGAATTCATTGATAGACAACACCCGAAAATACAAGTTTCTGGTCGTTGGGGAAAAAGATACATATTTTGTTAGAAACCACTCTGATTACCCTCACGAGTACTCTGAAGTGTATATTAAGAGCATGCTTGGGTTTCTTGTAGATATTTATGTAATTTTTGGAGACGAGGTCTTCCAACAATCCGTTGGTATTCCTATGGGCACTAATTGTTCCCCCATTATTAGCAGATTTATTTTTATACGACCGTCTTCAAACGGGATGTATTATACTATGGCGTTGTCCGTTCATCCGGTATCCTGTGTCCGGCGTCCGGCCAAAATAGTTTGTCCAGGACATAACTCCTGAACATCTGTGTAGATTTAACAATATTTTACAGAATTGTTCCCCTGGACCTGACCCAAGGTCATTGGTCAAAGGTCAAGGTCACTACATGCATAATGGTTTAAACATTGTCCAAGCCATAATTTTGACTGAGCGTTTGGATTGGAATAATATTTCACAGAATTTTTGTCAAGGACACATGAAAGTGTCATGACCTTAATTAACTATAGGACACTGGTAAAAGGTCAAGGTCGCAATGCATATCGTTGTTTTAACCTTATCAGGACAATAAGTTTTTACTGTGTGCATGAATTGGAATAATATTTCACAAAGTTGTTGGTCTAGACTCAAGAAAATGTAATGACCTTGATCCAAGGTTATTTGTCAAAGGTCAAGGTCACTACACACATAACGGTTTAAACATTGTACAGGCCATAACTTTTGACTGAGTGCATGGATTGTAATAAAATTTTACAGAACTGTGAGTCTAGACCCAAGGAAGTGTCATGACCTTAATTAACTATAGGACTCTGGTAAAAGGTCAAGGTCGCAATGCATATCGTTGTTTTAACCTTATCAGGACTATAAGTTTTTACTGAGTGCATGGATTGTAATAAAATTTTACAGAACTGTTAGTCTAGACCCAAGGAAGTGTCATGACTTGACCCAAGGTTATTTGTCAAAGGTCAAGGTCACTACACAAATAATGGATTAAACAATGTCCAGGACATAACTTTTGACTCAGTGCATGGATTGGAATAATATCTCACAGAATTGTTGTCCTAGACACAATAAAGTGTCATGACCTTGAGCCAAGGTCACTAGTCAAATGTCAAGGTCAAAATGCCCATCGTGGTTTTAACCTTGTCCTGACCATAAGTTTTCACTGAGTGCATGGATTGAAGTAATATTTCACAGAATTGTTGGTCAAGATCCAAGAAAGTGCCATTACCTTGAACCAAGGTCATTGGTCAAATGTCAAGGTCAAAATGCACACAGTAGTTTTACCTAGTCTGGACCATACGTTTTCAAAGAGTGCCTGGATTGGAATGATATTTCACAGAATTGTTGGTCTAGACCCAGGGAAGTGCCATGATCTTGACCCAAAATCACTGTTCAGATGTCAAGGTGCAATGCGCATAGTGGTTTAACTTTGTTTGGACCATTAGTTTTCACTGAGTGCATGGATTGGAATAATATTTCTCAGAATTGTTGATCTAGACCCAAGAAATGTCATGATTTTGAGTCAAGGCAAAAGGTCAAGGTCACAATATACATAGTAGTTTTAACATTGTCCGGGCCATAACTTGTCACTGAGTGCAGATATTTAAATAATATTTCTCAGAATTGTTGATCTAGACCCAAGAAATGTCATGATTTTGAGTCAAGGCAAACGGTCAAGGTCACAATGCACAATGAGGTTTTACCATTGTCTGGGCAATGACGGGCGTATATTGCTACTTTGGCATTGCTCTTGTTATATTCATACGAAGCAGAATTTGTTCAAAAACTGATACGGGAAAAAACGAAAACCTTGCCTTGTCTTTCAACCTTACATATAGATATATTGATGATGTCTTATCAATTAACAATAACAATTTTCATCAGTTTGTTCATATGGTATATCCAGACGAACTCGAAATAAAAGACACCGTAGAATCTGACATATCTGCCTTGTATTTGGATATTTTACATAACATTGACTGTAATGGCAGATTGACAATTACATTTTATGATAAGCGTGATGACTTTAACTTTGCAATCGTCAATTTTCCCTTTCTATGTAGTAATATATTACTATCACCTACTTATTGTGTGTATATCTCCAAGTTTATTCGGTAAGCAAGAACATGCTGTGCGTATGGGCAATTTTGTAAAGCAAAGCCAACTACTAACATAAAAGTTTTTGAATTGAACATATTTTATTGACAATAGAACCAAAAGGATTGGGCACAAGTTCAAAAACTTAGATTGCCCTACAAAAAAGTTGATGTTGCAGGGTTATAACGAATATCGTTTAAAGTAATCATTTCGCTAATTCTACGGTCGCTATAATGACCTTGTTTGCGATTACCAGTTATCACTAACTCATATGTTGACTGATTTGTTTCATACCCTTTGTTAGACTGTAATTTTCCAACTAGACTACGGGTAATCTAGTTTACTTTATTTCAACTAAGGGCTCACGGCGGGTGTGACCGGTCAGCATAGGATGCTTACCCCTCCATAGTACCTTATCGTGGCTTCGTTTTTGTCAGAGGTCCGTGTTACCCTACACTCGATTTTGTAGATATAATTTTGGGACTATGATTGCGGTTAACACATTGTTTACTTCGCCAATTTGTATGGATTAATATGATTCATTATCGATAAATGAATTGTTGTCGATTTATTCAAAAGTCGGGTCAAATGCCTTGTCTAAAGATTGTATTTTTGTTATGTAGAAATGTTTGAGTATACACGTATTCTATATTTCCATCATCGTCAGAATATCAAGGTAGAATGCTACAGCGTCATAACTAATGGCTGACTTCTCTCGAAATCTTGTTTCAGTTGGTAACAATTCCCCTACAAAAACCACAAGATATATGTACCGGTTTTGGAATTCTTTTAAAGAGATTAAATCAGTCCAATATTTGAATAAAAGTTAATATTTCTATTAATTTTATAGAATACCTTTTGTTTTGGTTGAAGTCAGTACATACCTACTGTGACAATGACGCCCCAGTTATCATCGTTGGAACTCATCTAGACCAAACCCAAAAAACAGTAAAGGATAGGCCCACCAAGGGTGGAAATCTGCCCTCTAAAAGGGTAAAAATTAAAGTGAAATTTCAACAAATATTTTTCTGCAAAGTTGATAGCCCATGTATGATAGTTTATCAGGATGGTAAAATTTTGGAGTTTACATTGGTATCAAGATTTAATGCCCCAAACATCATGAATATCATAAAATGCAAGAATTTGCTCAAAATCGCCACATTTTTGTGATAAAAACGAAAATTTGTTATAGAGCACAGACTTGGACCATTTTATTTGTCATTTAAATATGATGCCAGGAAGGTTCGATTTTTTAATAACATCTTGGGGCATATATTGTACAGTCCCTGAAACGGTCTACTTTAC
>CAJDSM010004728.1:0-14077 GCA_903981925.1 Ostrea lurida
GCATTTTTGTCAATAAAAAAAAAAGAGTCCCATCCAAATTATCCACACAAAAAATTATTGTCCCATGTCCTGATGTCATTAAAAAAAAATTGTGTCCCATCGTGTTTTGCACTGGTCCACGGTTATAAATACAATTGCGTGGTCCCTTAATATATGTGAAATGGACATATTCATCTTTCCAGTTGTAAGGATTCGCTAGAGTTGGACGGAGGAGGCTTACACTAGATTCATTACTGATAAGGCCTGGTCCAATACTTATATTGTTTCTTTTTAGTTGCTTGATTACTTACTGTAAACGAAAGTCAAGGGGAGTAGTTCTTTCCAATATCATTTGGACATAGTAAAATAGAGGAGTTATCTTTCTTCGTATGTAAACACGTTTCATTGTGTACTTCAAAACTATTTGCTTTTTCTGCAATAATTGGCATAAAATTCTTCCTTCTTTTTTTTTTGGAAGAGATTTCCTCATAAATTTTATTCAGTTAATTCAGTTTTAGCTTCAAAACACTACTACATGTATATAAAAATTTCATTTATCATTATTTTTGTTGTATTGTATGAATGGTGCTGTCAATAAATTAAAATAATCTGGAAAGTACGGGTATTACCTAAGATTCCTGTGATGATCGGGCGTTGCGCGATCATGGCGATTGAACGTAATTAAAAAAAAAAAATAAATATCAAATCGCGCAACGACCGAATATTACGGGTATCAGTTTTACATCAGAAAAATACGCACCGTAAACATTTGAGAACATCTAAATCACATGGTTGTGTGTGTGTGCTTTTTCCCCCGGCAAGTTCCGGGTCACAGTAAAAGATGCCCAAAGTGTAGCCCGTTAACTCTCCACATCAACTAATCATTCGTAGCATTTATATAAGACGCACCCTCGCTGTCGTACAATCCCAGATTCCTTCTGAATTAGACGACAACCGCCGGAATAGCAATCATGGGCGTAGAGAGCCGGGGGGGGGGGGGCATGGGGCATAACGGTTGTAAGATAGGCTAGATCATCCCCCCCCCACTTTTGAAAGGGGGGGGGGGGCAAAAGTATGTTTTGCCCGCCCCCCACTTTTTCTTCGAGAAACTTTTTTTTCTGCAAAAATAAACACAATTTTTAGAAGTGTGCCCCCCCCCACTTTCCAAGTAATAATAAGGTTTGCCCCCTCCCCCCCCCACTTTTAGTGTTCAAATGCCTTTTTTTTTTTTTTTTTCTTTGCTTGTCACATAAATTTAAAGTGTGCCCCCCCCCCTTTCCAGAAAAATAGAGGTTTGTGCCCCCCACTTTTAGTGTTTAAAAAGCTTTTTGTTTTTTTTTTTTTTTTTTTTTTGCTTGTCAACATATTTTTTTAAGTTTGCCCTCCCCCCCCCCCCCCCCCCCCACTTTCTGTGAATTTTTTTTAAAAATAAACATATCTCTAATCCAGAATGGGACTGTCTAATTTTGCATGTTACGCAAACATTATCAAAACCCTTTCTTCTTCTTGGGCGAAGTATTGCATATTGGATACCATTCTTCTGTACTCATGCGCGGATCTATAATTTTCAGCCTTCAAGAAAAAATAAAAGATGAGAGCACCTTTGTACAGTTTGGTAGATCATTAACATGAAAACTTCCTTTCAATTATTAGACTGAATGGCTGTCGTTTGAAAGACGAATTTTTAGAAATTCTTTTTTATCTTTAAAATAGATAATATTCCAGAAAGTCTCAATTACATGTAATAAAACATCCAAATAATATCCAAAAATACCTTAATCCGTGTAAATAAAATAACCAGAAATTCTTAATCCCCACGTTACATAAAATATCCCGCGAGTCTTATCACATGTTTACAAAATTTAATGAAATAATCTGTAGAACCTCTTCATGACACATGGTTAAATTCTTGATAATCTTAAAATATCACCAAAAATTTAATCAGATAAATTTCCCAAGAAAGTCTTTTAACATGGCAGCAAACATATAAAATAAATATCACTGGCAGAAATGTTAATTCCAACATTTAAATAAACTAACTCACATCTTTAATCATCACATTTAATAAATTAGATTGTAATAAAATATCCCAGGAGTCTTGCGAGGCATCATACAGACGCCGTGGAATTTTTGTCTTTCTGGAAGGCTATTTTTAAAAAATCGTTAATAATAATATTAACGACAAAAATTGATACAAACCGGCTTTAATATGGCAGCTGTCCGAAATACGTCCGTCGGAAATAGTTTTTGCGGGGCGTGTAACTTCTGACCCTCTTTGTAGATTTCTGACATATTTGACAGAATCGTCGCCCTGGTCTTAAAGAGGTTCTAGGGTGAGGTATTAATGATGTCAATTTTTTGGGAAGTGTATTTTTGATTTCTAACATTGAAAGTGCATCTGGAAATTAACCACTCAAGATTTATTCATTTAATCTCCATTCGTCTGGTTCGTGTAAACAAAAATAGGAATACAGATCAATTATTACATGAAATAGATATACATAATATGTTCTTCTTAGCAATACGATATAAAAAAAAAAGAATTTAATACTTGTATTGGAATAAATACGACTTTCTGCACTTGATATACGTCGAAAAACTCATAATATCGAATTTCAGAGTTTAAAAAATACATTTTGGGAGTGAATGTCAATTTCTTAAATATCACGTATATTCAGAGTCTTGTCTCAAAATTTACAAATGGCACTTTAAAAAGTAGAGGATTTCGGTCAAATTTTTTATAAATATTGGCCAAAATACCGATTTTTTTGCATATTTCGAGTAAATTGACATGGACTTTTTTTAAAGAATATGTATTCTTTTGGAAAATTACCTCAACAAAATTAATAAATAACAAAATTTGGAGACTAGTTCCAAGTCTCATTCTACTTGTATCATTATTTTAGAATTGGTAATATACGAATAGGGTATAAAAATAGAAGGTATATTGGATGAAATAGAAACTCGTAACATCATGCTTTTGAATTAAATCCCTCCTTCCGCACAAAATATAGTCCCAAAAACCCTTTCAAAATCTGAATTGACACAAAAATTTCAACTGGAACAGGGTTCAGTTGTAAATGTGTAATATGTTTGCACCGATGGGTCAGTATTGAACAAGTAAATACTTAGTGATAGCGTCCTCGCGCGGTTGTTTCTCGAAAAGCTCAGCCTACAACATCCTTAAGGAAGTGTTATCATTTTGAACCAAGGGCATTGGTCAAAGGGCAAGGTCACAGTCACACAATGGTTTAACATTGCCCGGCCCATAATTTTTCACCGAGTGCACAGATTGGAATGATGTTTCACAGAATTGTTGACTTAAATTGGGCCCAAGAAAGGGTCAAGCTCTTTAGTCAAAGGTCAAGGTCACAGTGGTTTTAACATTGCCCGGGCCACAACTTGTTACTGAGTGCATGGAACACAGAATTTCTGGCCTGGACCAAACGGTGTCATGACCTTGAGACAAGGTTAATGGTCAAGGTCACATTTAAGGTTTTAACATTGTCCGAACCATAACTTCTCACTGAGTGAATGGATTGGAATAATATTTCACAGAATTGTTGTCCTGGACCCATGGTAGTGTCATGACTTTGAATCAAAGTCATTGGTCAAAGGTCGAGGTCACAATACAAATACTGATCTTAGCATCGTCCGGGTTGCAACTTTTCACTGAATGCATGGATTTGAATATTCGCAAATTGTTGGCCTGGAACAAAAGGTGTGTCATTAGCGTGAAATAATGTTATTGGTCAAAGGTCAAGGCCACAACGCAGATGGTAATTTTTACATCGTCCAGGCCCTAACTTTTTACTGAGTGCATGAATTGGAGTAATATTTCACAGAATTGTTGCCCTGGACCCAAGAAAATGCCATGACCTTGAGCAAAGGTCAGAGGTCACAATACACATAGTGGTTTTAACCTTGACCGGGCGATAGCTTTACACAGAGTATATATGCATTTGAATATTTCACGGAATCGTTGGACTGGACTAAAGGATGTGTCATGACCTTGAAATATGGTTATTGGTCAAAGGTCACAATCACAGGCGCTCCCCATGTAATTTTGTAATGATGAAGGGCCTACCCCTCTATACTATACTATTTTATAGTATAGAGGGGTAGGACCTTCATCATTACAAAATTACATGGAGAGCGCCTATGGTCACAATGCACATAGGGTTTATCATTGTACAGGCCATAACTTTTCACCGATTAATAATTCACAGAATTGTTGCCGTGGACCCAAGGAAGTGTCATGACCTTGAGTCAAGTTCAAAGTCACAATGTACACAGTGGATTTAACATTTTTCGGACCATAATTTTTCACAGAGTGCATGGATTGGAATAATATTGCCTTCTATATCCCCGTTGGGACCCGGGTTAGAATAGGTCCTCAGTACCATGAGTACCCCTTTGTCGTAAGAGGCGACTAAATAGGGATTAGACCGGAAAAAAAACGAGGTCCTGTGTCACAGCAGGTGTGGCACGATAACGACGATCCCTCATTGCTCAAAGACCATGAGCGCCGAGCATAGGCCTAAATTTTGTAGTTGCAGAACTGTAGCGTTCTGAAAAAATATTGGGACAGACCAGGCCTGGAGGGTATAAAACTTTTTTGAGCACGTTTTCGTACTCAAGCTCAAACTCAGTGATCTAAATCTTTATGAAACTTTTGATATAATCATTTTTATACTCAAATGAAGTACATGGTCAAGATGTTTTTAGCATGCTTTTGGATTTGATCCGAGTTGTACTCAAAACAAACATGGCTGTGCATAGATAAATGAGTCAGCAAAAAGTACGAGTTTGAGTATGAGTACAGAAAAAAGTTTTATAACCTCCAGATCAGATCAGCTCTTCACCGGCAATGGTGGCGTCTCCATGTGAGTGACAGACTCTCAAGAGGGTCGTCATTGAACAACCTACCATCCTTCTCTGTCTTATGATGGGCGTAATCAGAATACGTTGCCGTTGCTTTGGTTTTATTTTATGACTGAATAATTCATAACATCAAAACTTGTTGCAGCCTACGAAACAGTACCTGGTCATGTTTGTTTACAGTTAGAGTGCAAGACTTGTCCGACAGTGACCAGAGACGTGATGCTTTCCTTATTCAAAATATTGCAACCCGTCATTAGACTTTACTAAACTATTCCTTGTTTTTCCACTAACTAATAAAATGTCAAGTCTTATATGTGTGAATTCGAGTTACAAAAGTAATTCAAAGCAGAATGTAAACATTTCAAGCAACTAAAGAATGTTTTTCTTCAATTTTCACGTGTGCAAATACGATTCATTCATTGACATTGTCAAGTTGTGGCATTTTACCAGAGCCGTTAAACACTGACGGTGGTCGATTCATTGTTTATACCCCTCACTGCACAGCAATGCACTCGCCGCTTCTCAAATGACAGTGCGAGATTATGAGTAAAACAAATGTCACAAACAGTCGATCTGATAACATCATCGTTAGCTATCTCTTATAAGTCAAAAATTAAAGACGGCATTTATGGAGGCTTTTATTCCCATTTGGCTTTCTGTCAAATATTTTTTCTTTGTTAGTTTGTATCAATATAAAAATACACAACAAATGTACCTCTTACTCATGATAAACCGCGAGATCAGTCATCCCTTTAAAAAAAGAGTCCTTATGTGCATGAATTAAACTTCCTGTTGACCTTTAAAGCATTGTTGACATAGCCGGCTATCAAGTAGGGTAGAAATTTATTCGGTGAACATAAGAATCGGGGTCTTATCATTTAAACATCCACACTCGCGAGACACCGGATGTTACCTCAGCACGAGGCGTTCAGAGCACATGTTCTGTGTATTCCATTCACCAAGCGGTGGGGATAAAAAGCAGTTGACGTTCATTTCCCATTGGATCGGCGACAAATTACCTTTATGTTTGTAATAATTCGTCATTGTACGCGTAACACCTGTACTATACGGTGCGGGAAAGCCTCGCCGAGAGAGCGTGTTTTGACAGTGTATCATATATTATTTAGTTCTGCCTCGTAAACAAACCCTGACGGAGAATGGACGGGGATCGCTGAGGATGACATTATTGTGTTACATTCGGAGGAAGATTCTGGTGGTGCTGGGGGTGTTCACGTCCCTGGGGCTGATAACGGGGATGGTCACCCCGTGGTGGGTGGTGCTAATCACCACAGACAGCCGTGTGGTACACGGACTGTGGTACTCGTTGTCGTGTGATGTTTCATCGGGATTGTCACTGTGTAAAAGTTTACTGGGTGCGCCAGACTCCATCATAGGAAGTAAGTCAGTCCAGTCTTTCTTTCTATCATCCTTTCGTCCTTCTTTCTCTCCTTCTTTCCTCCTCTCATTTCCCTATCGCTCCTATCCTCACTCTCAAGAGTCACTTTCGTCTTAAACTTTTGATACTTGGTACAGTTATATTCAGGACTTGACCGAGTCGCTATATCCGTGTCTCTCTCTCTCAGTATTGTCTTAAGTATTTATTTTAAGTAGACATGTATTTATATCTGAAGTATTTTTGAAGTAGTGAATATTTTTAGTGTGGCATCCTTGTAGTGTTATGCAAGGCGCCAGTGATTCATTGTTTTGACTGTGGTACTATTAAGGTTTATGATGACAGGGGTCGTACTTCACCAGTCAGGACCAGATTGAGTTCCCCGTGTGTGCAATAATAACTTTATTATCGCCCGTCAGTCAGGAAGGCAGTCGCATGTTATATTGTCTACATGTCACTCTTTTCTTACTCTACGAGTGATGACTTTGGTAATAATGTCGTATTTCCTTTGTATCAGTGATTTTTAGGGGTCCTTTAAGGCTAAAGGGGGAAAAAAGGTGCCCCGTTCATATAATCGAAAACATATAATCGGAAACATTAGGTTTTCCCCATAGTACCAAGTAGTAGTAAGTACTCTGAAATTTCCCAAAAGGAAGCTGCAACTGATATACATAATCATTTCTTTTAAAACTAAAAAAAATAGATAAATAAATAAATAAAAAATAAAATAAATGATTATTTAGCAGACTGTATATATATAGGAGGGATTTATAATTATATTCTATAATTATAGAGATAAATTATTTAAAAAGTAACACACACTGAAACAGTCATATTTTTTTTCTCAAATAAAGAAACTTTCAACGTTGAGAAAGACACAGACCCCTACAAATGACTGGCCGCCTTAGAATTTTAAACACCTCTTGATCAGGCTCCATGACCACGTTTCAGACTGATCTCATCGGTATGATATTTGTATAAGTCAATAAAACTCCTGTTGAAATTATAGACTGTATACAAGATCCAAAATGTCAATAAAAATATGAGTCAAACTTGGAAAGGACATTTACGTATACATGTACAAACTTTTGCCAGTCTCTGAAGTAGAATGTTTCATTGGCAGGGGTTTAACTTTTATAAAATGTAAGAAATTTTATTGCTGTAAGTATATAGGTGTTAAAAGCTATTTCTTTTCAGGTGTTTATTTACAAATATAAAAAAAAGCTGTTTGTTAAAATTCTTTTCTTTTTAGGTGTTTATTTACAAATAAAAAACCTGTCTGTGTAAATTCTTTAAAAAAAAAAATTAAATACTTCTTTTGGTAAGTGAATTCAAAAACATTATTTTCCCACGGAAAATGGAGTTGAGTTGGAGACACGAGTGCAGCACTTGAGTACGGAATTTTCTTGTTTCCTACAGGCGTGCGACTCGAGTACGGGCTGCTGACACTGTTTGGGACGGTCCTCTGTGTGTTGGCCACTGTGTTCCTCATCATCTATAACCCACGCCTAGACACGGTCCGCTCCACCCTGACCGGCTGTCTGACGGTGTCCCTATATTTCATAGCAGGTACGTACAGGGGTCAGGCAGGTAACCCAACCCCCCCCGCCTGGACACGGTCCGTTCAACCCTGACCGGCTGTCTGACGGTGTCCCTATATCTGATAGCAGGTACGTACAGGGGTCAACCAGGTCAATCCCATCTCCGGTTTCAAGGTAAAAAGGCCAGGCAGGTAGATCCGTCTTCTGTTTCAAGGTAGAAGGTTACGCAGGTGTTTCAAGGTATTGCATGTTAATTGTCGCCATTGATAGCTTTGAATAGGCGATCGTTAATTGAGATGTGCTCCTGAGGGATTCATAACTTGATAGGTGTGTATGTAGGGGGAGGGGGGGAGGTAGGTCTATTTCTAAAGCCTATTAATACATTTACACTGGAGTCTCCACGATTCCAGACAACACAATCCATCGAAATCTGGAACCATCCATCTATCTAAAAAAAGACACTGTTTAATTAACACAGACCGCTTCAACTAAAAACACTTAAAACTCTCGGAGATTTATTAATATGACACGCAAGTATGTATTGTACACAGATATCTCGCATTACTAGAATCTATGCACCATTTCAAAAATCCATTTTCCATCACGTATACAGGTGCCCTCCCCCCCCCCCCCCCCCATTAAGAAGGAACACCCCCCCCCAACAAAATAACAAACAAGGGGGACACACAGTATACTACAGTAACAATATTGTATAAGAATAAGGGGGACACAGTATATAGTACAGTAACAATATTGAATAGAATAAGGGGACACAGTATAGTACAGTAACAATATTGTAATAGAATATGGGGACACACAGTATAGTACAGTAACAATATTATAATAGAATATGGGGACACAAGTATATAGTTACAATAACAATATTGTAATAGAATAAGGGGACAACAGTATATAGTACAGTAACAATATTGTAATAGAATAGGGGACACACAGTATAGCTACAAGTAACAATATTGTTAATAGAATAAGGGGACACAGTATAGTACAGTAACAATATTGTAATAGAATATGGGGGACACAGTATATAGTACAGTAACAATATTGTAATAGAATAAGGGACACAGTATAAGTACAGTAACAATATTGTATAGAATAGGGAACACAGTATTAGTACGAACAATTATTGTAAAGAATAAGGGACACAGTATAGTACAGTAACAATATTGTAATAGAATAAGGGGACACAGTAATATGTACAGTAACAATATTGTAATAGAATAGGGGGGACACAGTATATAGTACCAGTAACAATATTGTTAATAGAATAAGGGACACAGTATAGTACAGTAACATATTGTAATAGATAAAGGGACACACAGTATAGTACAGTAACAATATGAATAGAATAGGGGGACACACAGTATACAGTAACAACATTGTAATAAAATAGGGGGACACAGTATATAGTAACAATATTGTAATAGAATAGGTACAAATGGTGGTCCCACGCTGCAGGTTATGACGACTTAACCACATTCAGAGAGGGCGGTCAAGGTGTAAATTAAATCTTATTGAATTATGGACGATCATTTACATTCCTTAATTGATTAAAATCTTAATTTTAATTCCAATCTTTGTACACAAACTGATTATGATATTTAAAGCTGAAGAATGCCTGGAATTCGATTTAATCGTGGTATATAACTAAAGGAGATATCCATGCTTCGAGTATTTATCTACCATTGTTAGAATACCTACATGTTTGGGCCCTTTAAAAAGATTGAATCTTATGGAAAAGGTCTTGACTTTGTATTGCTTGAATCCTTTTGTGAAATTTATTCCAAAGTCAGCAAATTCTTTAACACTGTACATAAGCACCCCTGTCATGTTAAAGAGAGCAACAGCACCTATACTTATGAAAATGCCACCAGTTTTATGTCGAGTTTGATTCCCTATGATCTGATTGAAGTGGGATAAGTCATTGGTCTGCTCCATGGATATAGAGCGTCCTAATAACCCTGTGCTCAAGACCTGTAATGTTTCTCACACAGGGTAGAAAGCTTGTAGACAGATGACGCCCCAGTTGTCAATAATAAGCGCATTCATTATTGCATCCAGCGAACACATTTCTCTCCGCCCCCTCTCTCATTCATACTATTAGCTGGTTCGCTAATGACATCGCTGTGTTTTTGTCAGTTTCTCTATATAGTTCTCAATTTTCTTTTACAGCGCTTTTGACGTGGATTGCGGTGGGAAAGGCATGCGCAGACAACGTGCGCCTACGTCAGAGCCATGACCTGGATGGCCCGTGGTCCCTCATTGTGTCTGCAATATCTGGTACCATGCCAATATTTCTAGCAGTTGCTATTTCTTTTAGACTACACAATAATGTTTCCAACATCAGAAAAGAGCGCAAACAGAAGAGAAAAACCCGCCAGTTTTACGAACAGCGTAGTTGCCATAGCAGCATGACGATGCTAGGCAACACAGGTACTTTGCAGTCAAGTTCGTTTCATTCCAGCGTACATTCTCTGGACGTTTCGTTTTCTAATCACCAGGAAGTGAATTCTCTCAATAGTTTGTCCATGGAATTTAAGGAAGACATCTTGAAATCTCCTATAATCACTGACGGCATGTCGCCCGTGTTTCCGGCGGATACCATTCCTTACAAGTTTTCGCCATATGAATTCTCTCAATAATCTATACAACTCGCAATTTACGAAATGTCTTTCAGTAGAGACCAATGGGTCGATATGCATTTGAAGAATATGTGAACCAGTGACGAGAGGGAGGTTGGTACGTGGAGAAATCCCCCCCCCCTCCCCCCGGGTGGGGGGGTGTGTCTTCCTATATCTTGGTATACCAAGTACACAGACGTGCCGCTGGTATGGGTCGCTTTTTTGACAAGCCAAATATATCTATGGAATGCAATTTTCATCAATCTGTTTTATCTATGGGTAGACAATTTGACATGCTATTTCGTCCTCTAATAAAATTTGTAATAATGAATAGTATGATTATAGTATGATTATTTTCCCCACGATAGAACTACAACTCGGGTAGTAGAATAACAATATGCACTCGCTTGCATGGGCAACAACTATACATCAACAGGTCACAATTTTAGTATGAAATATATGATTGAGTGAGAATATATGAATGGATATTGAATATATTTAGGTGGGGGTGTTTTGAAAATCTCAGCGGGACGTCTGTACTCAAAAGGTTGAGACCCCCCCCCCCCCCCCCCCCTGGAAGAAATTGAAACGGGTTCCAGTCTTCAAACTGTGTAAGTGTGTAACATTACACGTATCGTTGACACTTCAAGACTTGTTGCAATTTAATGTTTTAAAAAAATGGTGCTATTCATAAAAAAAACCCATCAATCACTTCATACTGCATACTGTTATGTTCACATCATTTCAGTTTTTGTACATACGTAAGTAACGTAACCCATTGCAGTTCGTCATCATGTCGTATCAGAGTATTGAATAATTCATCAATATTTCACGATTTTTTTCCATTCATAGAAGTCGATTTGTATATGTTATATGTATGGAAATGTTAATAAATATTCTGCTTTTTGTATACTCGACTTTTGACAGTCCTTTTGTGGTGCGAGTTTGTCCGTCTGTTAGCTTTTTTAGCTCACCTGAACCGAAGGTTCATTCACGTGAGTTTTCTATCACCTGTATTGTCCGTAGTCTGCTGGTCCGTTTAACTTATTCACTATCTTTCGACTTCTACCAATATAATCCACTATGGGCCATATTCACCAAAACTTGGTAAAAGCTTATCCTTTGGGTGAAGGATTCAATTATGTTCAAATGAAGGACAAGCCCCCTCAAAGGGCGAATATATCGCAAACATCAGACGGTTTTGCCACTTTCAAAAAATCTTCTCAAGAACCACTGGGTCAAGACAAAGCTGAAATTATATATGAAAACTTTCTGATATATGTAGGAAATTCAATTTGTTCAAATCATAAACCCCGAGCAGTACCGATAGAGCCCAATTAGGGATCCAAAGTTTTAACATAACCGACTATATAGGCGAATATCTTTTAAATTAATCTTCTTCTCCAAAGAACCACTGGCCAGAATAGCCTGAAATCTTATATTGAAAGTCTCCTGATATAATAATGCAAGATATCAAGTTTTGTTCAATCATGACCCCCGGGGGTACAATGAGGGGCCTAATAGAGGATCAAATTCTTACACTATGATTATTTATAGGGAATAATCTTCTTAAATCGTTCTTCAACAAGAACCACTGGGCATAAAGCTTCCTGATAACGTGAAGATATAAAGGTTTGTTCAATCATGACCCTCAGGGGTAAATGTGAGAGGCCACGAATACAAGGATCAGTATCTTTCCTGCACAATACTATAGAAATTTTTTTAAATCTTTCTATCACATTGATACCAGCACGAAGTAGATATATTTACCTGACAGCCTTACCGTGATATGGAGTAGACGTTTAAGTTTGTTAGATAATGCCCCCTCTGAGGTATGGGTGGGGCCACAATATGGGCATTACAGTTGCTACATACTGCCTCTTCCTTAAGTGAAGTGCTCAACGTGAGCGATGTGGCCCATGGGCCCTCTTGTTATATCGTGCTTTTATTGGCGCCCGCGAGGATCGACGTGAGCCCATAAGTAAATAAATAAGCTTTTTCCGTCCCGTCCCGTCCGAAACAGTCTTTCATGCATGCTGATATTCAAAAGCGCTTCGCCCACAATTTAATAGAACATGCAACCAGATGTAAATATCCCATGATGTGTCATCCCTTTCGAATTCTGGAAAATTTCTGATTTACTTTCTAGAAATTATGAACGTTTTTTCATGAAAAAGTCACAAAACAGTTGTCTTGCGAGTAACTCAAAGGCTTGCTATCAATTAATATGAAACCTTGATGGGCAGTGCCAAATTAAACACATGAGGTCAGACACAGGCTCCCTTTTGATTTTGTAAAACTTTCCGATTTCACGTTAGAGATTTATGGAACTTTTTTCATGAAAAAGTGTAGTTTATTATTAGAAAGATAATATTCTCCATAGAGGCAAGCTCCGTTCGCATTAGGAACAATTCTAGCTTCGATGGACATTGAATTATTTATGAAAAAAAGGAATAACTCAAAAACTATTTGCAGAAAGCTTTGCGAGCAGTTATAGAATTCTACTATCCCCCTCGCAACAATGGTCTGCGAGAGCAATAATAGCCAGCAATGCTGCGAGTCCATGAGAGCTGTTAACTAGGTGTTGTCTGATGTTTGGTGTATGGAACTTTTGTGAACAAGATATGAAAGCAAGGATATTTCAATCACCTTGCACATCTGTTATTGTCTTCCCATGGAGAAAGAGGATGTACTACTATTTCAACGCGTTCAGGTTCAAAAGTCAAGGTCACCTTACTACTTTTTCTAAATAAAATTTGTGAACACTGATAGAAGCACTGAATTCATCAGCAGCGATCACTCAAATCCTTCCATAAATCGTACCTATGAGAGAAAAAATGAACCAGTGATTATTCACAGGCCAAGGGATCAAAGTCAAGGTCACTTATTGAGTCTGGACCAAAAATCATGGAAACAATGTAGAAGACACAGCATCATTCATAAACTCATCGAACTTTTCACCAAATGTATGCCATGGAGAAGTATGAATTCTACTGCATTTGAAAGATCTATTTGGATGAAAAGTCAAGGTTCCTTAAAAAGAATTATCTTGCGAAATCGCTAATTATAAGCCAGGTCAATCATCAGGGGATCACTAAACTTCTACAAATATTGTCAAGGGTCAAAGATCAAGGCTGGAGGTATATTAAAACTTTTTTCCTGCTGCTCAATACTCAAACTCGTACTATTTGACTGATTCATTTATCTAATGCACCAGCCATGTTTGTTATCTTGGTACAGCTCTGAGCAAACTCCAAAGGCACACTAAAAAATCTTGACCACTGTACTCCCTTTGAGCATAAGAATGATTACTAAAGTTCATAAATAATTTAAATCACCGAGTTTGAGATATTGAAGTATGAAAACGTGTCAAAAAAGTTTATATAACCTCCAGGCCACGAGTCATTATGATTAAATGCCTAATACTTTGTGAATTAGATGGACTAATTAAATGGCTCAACAGCGGGCCTCTGTGATTGGCCACATCAATTTTTTCTAGTTTCTACCATACTGTGAGAGCAGTTGATGTATCTTGGAGGAGGAGAGAGGGGCAATAGACCATTTGAATCTCGTTGAAGATTTTATGACTTAACTGTCGTCGTTCAGATAGTATCTTGCACATTTTGAGCATGGATCTCCTT
>CAJDSM010004729.1:5386-16120 GCA_903981925.1 Ostrea lurida
TCTTTACATGTCTAAAATAATCTGATAATATAATTATTTCTGTGTCAAAAAGTAGTTCCTGATAATTATAATTATTTCTTTTTCCAGATACAATTCAGAAAGCCAAACGTTTTGGAGGAAAGTCAAATCTAATATTCATGTGTTATGAGAAAAAGTACTACAATCTCTATATAAGAAGTCATTTTGATATTCGTAAATATTTGTCAAGAATGTTCAACTCACAACTGTTAATGAAAACCTGACACAAGCCTGTATACCGCGAAAAAGCTAGCTCTATATGTGCTGCGGTCAAATAAGACACAGATGAAAAATGTATTCCATGACATACAGTTGTATTAATTGGTTTTGTGGGGGGAATGGAAAATAATCTATGTAAGCATTTTGCCTATATGCATAGGCATAAAGGATTTTCATTCGAATGAAGGTTTGATAGAAATATTTGTGCATACATTTTTATCAACGCCTCGTGTGCATTTAAACAAGTTTAGGATGGGTTTTCTACCTAATATTAAACTTCTTGCTTAATTGGTGGAAAAAAGAGTGTGCAATTTCGGTTAAACTTCCATATATATATCTTCTATTTCTCTACACAATATCCTCAAAAATACGACATCGATCATCATCTGGTCTCCCTACAGGAAAATGTGATAAAATAGGAATTTGTTTCCAGAAATTTGCATTGAATACAATTGATTTAATACTTTCTTTGTCCCTGCCAATAGGCACTTTTAGTGTATCAAAACTCATGTTTCTTTAGTGGTCACATGACTCAAAAGCACAGCGGATTCAATTTATGTGACCCATGCCAATTGCCCTTTGCTCGTATGTTGAACCATTACCTAAATAGAATAATCAGTTGTGTTTAAATTTAATTTTACCAACAAGCAATGCGCATTTATGACAGAAATGTGATTTATTGCCACTTATATTACCTTCGTACTTGGATATTTAATTGAACTTGCCATTTAACGCAACTAAACTACTCAACTTTAGACAAACGGACGATTCCAGCTTCTCCATCTGTCAACTTCCCATATTTAGTAGCAATATTCCAGTCATCACCTGCATATTGTGTTACGTCTCTCAGACTTATTCGATACGCAAGAGCTTGTTCTGCGTTATGAATCAGTTTTTGAATCGAGGGCAAGCTACTTACAGACAAGTGTTGTTCAGGTTTCAACAGTCACGTTTAAAGCAGCATTCGTAGGTGTATGGTCGTTTATAACATAGTTAGTTTACCAATATAACCTACATTGAGTCAAATGCAACTGTCTGATGGTTTCATTACGTTATTTAAAGCCGTTTCAGGACACTTGATTTGACTACGGACTGTTCCGTACCTGATCAAGGACTATGGGTATCACGGCGGATGTGACCGGTCAACATGATGCTTTACTCCTCATAGCACCTGATCCCACCTCTGATGTGTTCCAGGAATCCGTGATTCCAACTCTTGTATTTGTTCTATTTAGACTTACAAGATTGATCACTGTTCGTTGTCTTTGCCTTTACATTTAACGTCTCTGAAAGTTAATCGATTGATTAGATTATTCAGTTTCTAATCAAGCATGGTTATTGGAGGAACCTGCTTGAAAAGAGACTTAAAGATTTTTATAAAACATTAAGTTATGTACAGCAACATTAAGTTAATGAAATATACAAAATTCCCTTTGTGTACTATGGATGGTAGCATTATTTATGGTTGAATATTGAGTTTGACGATTGAATACTCATGTTTTTATGTGTGGTAAATGTTTAATATTGATAGAGTGAACAACATAATTTGCAGATGAATACACCCCAGCAAGTGCAGGAATTATGAAATGAAATAGTACAAGGCACCATTTTACGTGTCCTATATACCCTTCAAGAGAAACACATTATTGAACAGAAGGGAGCTGGGGTGTGCATATTTTACCCTGATACAATCTGACTCCTAATGATGCTTCCTTGTTCGAAATTAATATATCGTCTCTAACCTACATGTTAAAGGTTGCAGGAGACGGCAATTTTTTTTTTGTTCTGTTTTTATTCCGCACATCCCTGAAACGTGTCTACTTCACCATTTTTTCGTGCGTTTCAGCGTGCTGGTCACCGTGCTGTTCAGTCAATTCATTCATTGTTCAGCTGCGTCAGCGTGCGTTCACCTGCGGGTCGAAGAGGTGAATCCGCTGTGTGTGGTAAAAGTAGAAATTCCAGGCCTTTAACGTTCAACAAATTCTGCTTCGTATGAACATAAAAAATAAGTCTTACAAGAAACACAAGGCATCGCTCTTAATGTATACTTCAGAGTTATTGGTGGGACAATCAGGTTGGTTTCTACAACATATGTCATCTTGTTCAGAAACCTGTATTTTTCGCGTCCGTTTTGTTCAAGAAGGCAATTATCAATTATCTGAAAAAGCCAGATTTTAATTTATGGTGAGGAATTGTTATATAAACGTGGAGAAATCAACGTTTTGAAGGCACGTTCAATTTTAGATAAAATCTCGAGACTTGAGTTTTCTAAAAGCTCTTAAAGTTTATTGAGAGAATCACATCTGATTGATGATGGCACAAATTCATGGCCGTTACAGGAATTTTCAATTTGGGGTAGCCAAATTCGAGGTGGGTCCAGGCGCCCCTTTTGCTCCAGTTGATTCAAAGCCTGCCCCAATTAGGGTCGCTGAGGGCGAAATATCACACAATGTGAAGATTTCAGCTTTGTATTGTGATTGAGGTCACTTTTGTAAGAAGAGGTCAGGAGGCCCTGGTTAAGAAGGTTGAATTTGCGGTCGTCCCTGAAGATGAGAGGTTAGCATTTTCATCTGAACAAGGACAAGGGGGTCGCGCTTAATCACCAAGCGCGTCCAGACGGCCCAGTAGTGTGGCCTAAGAAGTGAAATTCTGAATCGGAAGAGTCATGTACATTTCACCCAAAAAATGTGAGTGCACATGCACCAGCGCAACTCCCCTGTTATGTCCTTGAAGTTATAGTTCAGATGATTGTTCAATTATTTTCTGTTGCAACATCGATTACAAATTCCTGAAATAGGAGTATCATTTACTTATCCTTAAACACGTTTTAAATCCTGACCCTGCTCTCTTGGTTTGCGACCAGTTTTCTGTATCAGAATACCCGGCTTTGCAAGGACTGTGAGCTTATTGTTAGTGTAGAACAAAAGTCGGTATAGGTTACAAAAACCAATTTGTATGAAAAATAAAGCCTTGTCATAATAAACGATATTTAGGATATAATCTTCAATCAAAATCCTTAGTTCATATCCCCCACCTCTGAACGAAATAGTTTTTGCTCATTGCGAAATGCAGGTGAGATGCCTTTATCTTAAAATCAGTCTAAAGGATTGATATCTATACTATACGATTGTGCAATCTCTTAATCTTTTTAAGTTCATCTGGCCCACTGTAAAACTTCGAACTTGGCAAACCCGCCAATTATTAGAATAATTTCTGATTATTCTGACGTACTCCGACTGAATTTGCTGATTGACATAGCTGTATGGGAATTCAAAAATATTTCCCAGATTTAGAGGGTTAATCAAATATAAATCAAATGGAATATTACTAAACTAATTCTTGACAAAACGCAGTTTATATCCATTTTTTTATTATCAATGTCTGATTTTAAAAGTGGTCACACTCTCTTGTATGATGTTAATAATATGGTTATTAAGAAGCGAAAACAATTGTAAAACTTGTTAATTGAATATCGCATATTGCTAAAAAGAATATCCAATCTCTACTCATATTAAGGTATATGATTACCAGGTATCTAACCTTATAGTTTATTTATCAATCCAATGTTAGCATTTGACATTTCTTCGAAAAGAGGATCCAAAAGCAGCCATCGCGATTGTACAAACTCAAATTGTTAGATCAATTATTCAATATCTCAGGATTTGTATCTGAATATAAAATGCGACAGAGTAAACAAAGTATCATGCCAATGTAAATTCAATTGATCGTTCATATGATATTGATATTCAAGAAAGAGGAAGACATGGAAGACCCAATGGTAATATTCTGTTCAGTAATTAAATTTATAGCCATTAGATATCACAATATCGTCCCACGATAATAAACCGTGTAATATGTATTAGTAGTTAAAAACTGTTAAACTATTTTGAGGAAAAACGCATTTTAACCTTCTTTCTTAAAGTTTAACAAAATAAAATCTGTGTTATAAATTCGAATTGTCAAAAAATAGTAATAATAGTACAATAGCCATGTAGTGCTAATTCACCAACTTTCAACACAAATTATCTACTTTAAAAGGTTCTTCTTTCTCTCTCTGCTCTCTGCCTCTCTCTTTTCTTCCGCTATTTACAATTCTGTTTACAATTTTTTCTCTATCTCCTGTTTTGATAATCAGTATAATTCCATAGTCTGATTGAGGCAAAATCAACTATGATATTTTTTAATTTTTACATTATTATCAATCCCCTTTATCTTCAAAGTATCTGATAATATAATTATTTCTTTGTTCAGGATTACAATTCAACAGCCAACGTTTTGGAGGAAAGTCAAAATTAATATCATGTGTTATAAAAAGTCTACAATCTCTATATTAAAGTCATGTTATATTCCTAATATTGTCAAGAATGTTCCTCAGCAACGTTAAGAAAACCTGACAAAGCTGTATAGAAAAGTACTTATATGTACTCCGGGTCAAATAAGATCACAATGAAAAATGATGCCATGACATACAGTTTTGTATAATTGTTTTGTGGGGGAAATGAAAATATATTATGTAGCATTTTTAAATGCATAGCATAAGGATTTGCATTCAAAAGTTTGAAGAAATATTTGGCATACATTTTTATCAAACCCTCGGTTGCTTAACAAGTGTTAGGATGGGTTTTCTACTAGAATAAATTCTGAATTAATTGGTGGAAAAAAGAGTGCAATTCAGTTAAACTTCCATATATATATATTCTAACAATATCCTCAAAAATGCAGACATCTCTGGGTCTCCCTACAGAAAAATGTGTAAAATAGGATTTGTTTTCCAAAAGTTGCATTGAATACAATTGATTTAATACTTCCTTGTCCCTGCAATAGGCACTTTTAGTGTATCATAAACTCATGTTTTTCTTAGCTGGTCACATGACTCAAAGCACATGCTGATTCAATTTATGTGACCATGCAATTGCCCTTTCTCGTATGTTGAACCATTACTTAAATAGATTAATCAGTTGTGTTTAATATTTAATTTACCAACCAAGCATGCGCATTTATACAGAATGTTGATTTATTGCCACTTATATTACCTTCGTACTTGGATATTTAATTGAACTTGCCATTTAACGCAACTAAACTACTCAACTTTAGACAAACGGACGATTCCAGCTTCTCCATCTGTCAACTTCCCATATTTAGTAGCAATATTCCAGTCATCACCTGCATATTGTGTTACGTCTCTCAGACTTATTCGATACGCAAGAGCTTGTTCTGCGTTATGAATCAGTTTTTGAATCGAGGGCAAGCTACTTACAGACAAGTGTTGTTCAGGTTTCAACAGTCACGTTTAAAGCAGCATTCGTAGGTGTATGGTCGTTTATAACATAGTTAGTTTACCAATATAACCTACATTGAGTCAAATGCAACTGTCTGATGGTTTCATTACGTTATTTAAAGCCGTTTTCGGACATCTTGATTTGTACTACGGATTGTTCCGTTACCTGAATCAAGGACTATGGGTTCACGGCGGGGTGTGAACCGGTCAACAAGGGATGCTTTATCCTCACTAGCACCTGATCTCTCGCACCTCTGAGTGTTCCATGGAGTTCCGTGATTCCAACCTCTTGTATTTGTTCTATTGTGTAGCCTTGCGGATTGATCACTGTTCGTTGTCTTTGCCTTTACATTTAACGTCTCTGAGTTATCGATTTATTAGATATGTCAGTTCTAATCAAGCATGGTTATTTGAGGAACTGCTTGAAAAGAAGACTTAAGATTTTTATAACATTAAGTTATGTACAGCAACATTAAGTTTAATTAAATATACAAATTCCCTTTGGTGGTACTAGTGGGATGGTAGCATTATTTTATGTTGATATTTGAGTTTGACGATTGAATTACTCATGTGTTTTATGTGTGGTAAATGTTTAATTATTTGATAGAGTGAACAACATAATTTGCAGATGGAATACACCCCAGCAGTGCAGAATTATGGAAATGAAATAGTAAGCACATTTACGTGTTCCTATATACCTCTTCAAAGAACACATATTTGAATCAGAAGGGAGCTGGGGGTGTGGCATATTTTACCCATGATACAATCTGACTCTCTAATGATGCTTCCTTGTGAGAATTAATATATCGTCTCTAAACCTACATGTAAGGTTGCAGGAGACGGCAAGTTTTTTTTTTGTTTTGTTTTTATCCCGTACAGTCCCTGAAACGTTCTACTTCACCATTTTTCCGTGCGTTCAGCGTGCGGTCACCGTGCGTTCAGTCAATTTTCATTCATTGTTCAGCTGCGGTCAGCGTGCGTTCACCGTGCGTGTGGTAAAGTAGAAAGTTCCAGGGCCTTTAACTGTTTTCAACAAATTCTGCTTCGTATGAACATAAAAATAAGTCTGACAAGAAACACAAGCATGCTCTTAATGTATACTTCAGAGTATTGGTGTGGACAATCAGGGTGGTTTCTGACAACATATGTATCTTGTTTCAGAAACCTGTATTTTCGCGTCCGTTTTTGTTCAAAAGGCAATTATCAATTATCTGAAAAAGCCTAGATTTTAATTTATTGTGAGGAATTGTTATATAAAGCGTGGAGAAATCATACGTTTTGAAGCAGTCAATTTTAGATAAAATCTCGAGACTTGAAGTTTTCTAAAAGCTCTTTAAAGTTTTTGAGAATGCACATCTGATTGATGATGGCACAATTCATGGCCGTTACCAGGAATTTCAATTTTGGTGTGTAAGACAAAGTCGAGGGGTCCAGGCGCCCCTTTATGCTCCCAGTTGATTCAAAGCCTGCCCCAATAGGGGTCCTGAGGGCGAAAATCACACAAGGTGAAGATTTCAGCTTTTGTATTGTGATTGGGGTCCACTTTTGGTAAGAAGAGGTCAGGGACGGGCCCTGGTAAGAAGGTTGAATTTGCGGCGTCCCTGGAAGATGAGAGGTTTAAGCATTTTCATCGAGACAAGGACAAGGGGTCGCCTTAATCACCAAGCGGGTCCAGGACGGCCCCTAGTAGTGTGGCCTAAGAAGTGAAATTCTGGAATCGAAGATATGTTTACATTTTCACCAAAAAATGTGAGTGCACATGCACCCAGCGCAACTCCCCTTGGTTATGTCCTTGAAGTTATAGTTCAGATGATTGTTCAATTTATTTCTGTTGCGAACATCGATTACAATCCTGAATAGGGAGTATCATTTACTTATCCTTAAACAGCGTTTTAAATTCCTGACCCTGCTCTTTGTTTGCGACCAGTTTTCTGTATCAGAATACCCGGCTTGTGCAAGGACTGTAGCTTATTTGTCTAGTGTAGAACAAAGTCGGTGATAGGTTACAAACAATTTGTATGAAAATATTGAACCTTGTCATTATAAACGATTATTTAGGATATAATTCCTCAATCAAATATCCTTAGTTCATATTCCCCCACCTCGAACGAAATAGTTTTGCTCATTGCGAAATGCGGTGAGATCTTTATCTTAAATCAGTCAAAGGATGATATCTATACTATACGATTGTGCAATCTCTGTAATCGTTTAAGTCATCTGGCCCACTTAAAACTCGACTTGGCAAAACCCGCCAATTATTAGAATTAATTTCTGCATTATTCTGGACGTACTCCAGACTGAATTTGCTGATGACATAGCTGTATGGGAATTCAAAATATTTTCCCAGATTAGGGGTAATCAAATAGTAATCAAATGGAATATTACTAAAACTATCTTTGACAATAACGCAGTTTATATCCATTTTTTTATTTATCAATGTCTGATTTAAAAGTGGGGTCTACACTCTCTTTGTATGCATGTTAATAAATATGGTTATTAAGAAGGAAAACAATTGTAAAACTATTGTTAATTGAATATCGCATATTGGCTAAAAAGAATCATCAATCTCTACTCAATATTAAGGTAATGATTACCAGGTATCGTAATCCTTATAGTTTATTTATCAATCCAATGTAGCATTGACATATTCTTCGAAAAGAGGATCAAAGCAGCCATCGCATTGTACAAACTCAAATCTGTTAATCAATTATTCAATATCTCAGGATTTGTATCTTGAATATAAAATGGCGAAGTAACAAAGTATCAATGCCAATGTAAATTCAATTTGGATCGTTCATATATATTGATATTCAAGCAAGAGGAAGACATGGAAGACCCAGTGGTATATTCTATTTCAGTTAATTAAATTTATAGCCATTAGATATCACAATTATCGTCTCCACGATAATAAACCTGTAATATGTATTTAGTAGTTAAAAACGTTAAACTGATATTTTGAGAAAACGCATTTTAAGCCTTCTTTCTTAAAGTGTTAACAAATAAAAATCTGTGTTATAAATTCGAATTGTCAAAATAAATAGTAATAGATAGTACAGATAGCCATGTAGTGCTTAATTCACCAACTTTCAACACGAAATATCTACTTAAAGGTGCTCTTTCTCTCTCTTGCTCTCTGCCTCTCTTTCTCTTCCCTGCTATTTACAATTCTGTTACAATTTTTTTCTCTATCTCCTGTTTTTGATAATCATATATATTCCATAGTCAGATTGATGCAAATCAACTATTGTATTTTTTTATATTTACTTATTTATCAATCCCCTTTTAACATTTATTTTGTGTCCGTTAATTTATATGCCAAAATACACCAAACAACAATGTTACAATAACTTAATATTTTGTCATTATTGGAGTGTTGAGCATAATCAGGGAATCTCTACCTGTAAATAGGGATAACAGATCCAAATATATGTTGACGTATACATTTATCAGCATACTTTGATTTAATCCGGTCCCTGTCACATATCAAAAAGAACGTTAGTGGGGGTATAGCTGTTTTATTCCACGGACTTTAAATCAAGATATGTCTCTGCAATAAATTACAGACCACGAGATTTTGTGATATAGGTAACGGTTGTCCGAGAAATTGATTATCATCTTTGCTTTAACTGAGTTGTGGAATGTGTTCCACTTACACCACTCGTGTTTAGTTAAATAAGTTGATCAAAAGACAATATAATGTTTATTTTTGAATCACTTTTAGAGGAAATCATCAAATGCGGATATGCCACTTTTTTCGATTTTTCATGAGTCTTACAGATAGTAGTAATTAACAGTGAGCACAGGCTCTGAAGAGCTTTTCAACAAGATTTAGAGGAAAAATAAACCACAAACAAGCGATAGTGAATGCCGTATAAAGGCAGCAGCAAAATCTATAGAATTTAACATGGTAAAAAGAAATATATAGGGTATTGCTTGCTTGTAGGCCCCCTTCAAAGCTGAAATTTAATCATTAATAAAAGTTGATCAAATTGAAGTTAGTTCATTATTACCTTCATAATGTCTTATTTTCAGAAGATTTTGAAAACAAAAATAGCTGCGCTTGTTGTGTAAAGGGGTCAATTAAGTCACCTTGGTTACAGAAATGTGTCTTAAAAAAACTAATTTTGACATCTTTAGTGGACATTTTAAACACTTGCTATTTCTTGATCAAGATCGATATTTGCACCCCGTAAATATATCAAATGTTAAAACCTGCATGTACAATATTTATCTCGTTCAAAACGTTGCAGTTATGTAGCCGGCGAAAGAACCTTTCGAAAAACACAGATTTTCCTCCATAACTTTCGCCTTGGCGTCATTCTTCCGTGTCTAGTTGCATTCCATACACACTGGACTTTACATACATGATGACATTCAGAATGCATGGTGATCAACGTTGCGTTGGATATATTATTCAATCAGTTGAAAGCTACGATGATTGATAGTTGGTAAATCGCAGTAGTTTGGAGTAATCCTTAGACCCGATCCGAACTTGACCCGAGTGCAGTGCAATGGAGAATCACCCTGATTGTTGTCATTTCTCCTCGGCCGATTTAGCGATCATCACGCCGGTATAAATAGACTGTGTAATTGGTTAAATTGTTCCATCTGAAGATATCTCGCTGATTAAAATAGAACACTAGTATTTTCAAAAACACTCTTAGATGATAAATGTACTAGACGCCATATATTCTAAAAAGTGTGCTTGTCATCGCAATGTGTGACGTGCCGAGCTTATGTAAATATTTGCATACAACCGTAACATTAAAGTTGTTACAAGTACAACTTGTACTACTTATCGTACAGTCATATGCAACTTCGTGGATAATTACACCTTTTTTAATAAGGATCTATGAAAAATTATCACAAGGCGTGTTGTGAGCCGGTGGTCTATGAGAGAGCTTTACCTTCCCCCATGACTGTTTTCGGATCTCTGCCGTCTCCTGCTGTTGTCCTGGGAGGGATCGTTGTGCCTCTGACCTCCCTTGATTTTGTGTCCATATATGTTGTGAGGCAGTGACTCAGGATACGATTACCGACCATGCCTTACTTAATTGGTCCATTTATTATCCATTTATATATCAAAATTATACTCATTCATACTGGCCATAATATTTTGAGTCACAAAACATCGATCTCTCGGAATTAGAAAAATATGCGACGTCATTTGTCGTCTACAAGTTGAATATATGGAACGCCGTACTTGTAGAAAATACGAA
>CAJDSM010004731.1:0-17146 GCA_903981925.1 Ostrea lurida
AAGGCACAAATCCACAACTACAATTATGTACTGTCGAAGAATTGATATTCATACCTGAGTCTATGGAATAATACGAGTAATCTTACTGCTCGGTTTGGAGGGCAATTTACCATGCAATATCCTATGCTAGCTTAGAGGAGAGAGTGAGTCGAGTACCATCCTTTAGGGGAATCACCGATCGCTTTATCTTGAAAATATTAGATAGTTTCCAAAGATTTCTTTAGCCAAATTCAAAAGAATACATCTTTCCTCAGATGAGTGCAACAATATGGACTACAGTATGAACTCATGGTAAATATACCATAAGTAAAATACCAAGACTATATTAAAGACGGATATTCTCCACAAACTTTTTTTTTAAATTATATTTATCATATTATTTTACCCTTTACAACAATTTGTCATATCCCGGGTATTGAATATAAAAATGGCGAAGTAACAAAGTATCAAACGTAATCATAGTCCAAAAAACTACATACAAAATCGAGTGTAATGGCAACACGGACATTCAACTCGAAAGCGAAGGCAGGATCAGTTCCAGAGAGTAAGAATTCTGCTTGATCCGGTCACCCCCGTGAGCCCGTAGTCGAAACAAGTAAACGGGTACCCGTCGTCAAATCTGGTATGAAATGAAGTCTAACAAAGGGTATGAAACAAATCAGTCAACATATATGTGCTAATTGAATCGCAAAAAGGTCATTATAGCGACGTAGAAATTTGCAATGAGGGACTTTAAACGATTTGTACACCAACATCCTGCAACTATCAACTTTTGTAGTGTTAGTTTGAAATATGACAATAACCAATTAATAAGTGACACTGACAAACATATAATGATAGAATTCCAATAGATATATGATTAAGCAAGATAATTTGGCAATATTACATAAAGAAACTGATCACAAAGTTTAAGAAAAGGCTGAAATACATTATTGGTACTCTTGTGTAAATTTTGTTCAAAAGAGGTTATCGTCACAACGTTCTAAGGAATTTCTTACATGAGATTTTTAACATTATATTCCGTTCATTCTCCCACAGAAATTAAAAATAGCACTTCAGAAAAGGCAAATATAAGTAGGTCCAAACAGAAAAAAATAAGAGCCTGGTAAAACAACCCCTGGATACACCAGATGCGGAATCATATACATCCGTGACGGTCATACCCATAAGCCATCGCTTGAGCAGGTAACGGAGTACACCGCAGTCAAAACCATGTTATAAAGAAACAGCTGAACAATTGTGTAAAAAACATGCAGAACAGCATTTGAACCAATACATGTTGTCATGACATATTAGATCGTTGTAATACCACAGATTTGCGAATACGATTTTAAACATAGCTGTTCAAAGCGTTGCGCAACAACTTGTTTATAAGTAGTGTGGCTTGATTTAAAAAAAATGACCATATGCAGAACGAGCTCATCCGTGTTTGAATAAGCGGAGAGACATAGACACCCTATGCAGGTAATGATGGAATGTTGCAACGTAAATATGAGAAAAATGACGATGGAGAAGATGACTGTTTTTCGGTCTAAAGTTTAGTTGTTAGTTTCAACGTTAATTTTGTTTAAAATATTCAAGTGTACGAAGCAGAAATGGACGATAGTGGGTGTCGTATTCTAATCACTGGGATATATCGATTCGACATATAATGGAAATTAATTATTGGTTAATAGATGAAATTCGTCGATGTATCCAATCTCGAGTTGAAGGCCACAGTTTTAACATTTTTTCTCCTCAAGAACATGTTTTGAAATAAATTCTACCTCTAAGAATATAAAAAACAGGAAGTTAATAGCCAGTCGTGTCTGAGAGTTTTCCAACAAGATTGTTGGAAAAGCTGATTCACCCCCAATGTCATAAAGATACTAGATAAAGATAATTTTCATTTTCCATTTAGTTGAAGAAGCAACAGTCTATAATTGTAAAAAATCTCTAATTCATCGCGAGAATTGTCATGTAAGAGTTAAAGTCCATATAAGTTTTGATGTGATGTGAGTTCTGAGATTAGAATTAACTAGAAGTTCATTAGAATCTTTCAGAATCCATTTAATTTACACTACTCTAGCATAGTTTGTTGCCACAAACCACTTAAGTTTCCCCTTCACAGCTGTCAGTATTTGGCGGAACACCATATAGGTGCTTTGATAACATTTACTGGTGAAATATGGTTATAGAAGCACAGGCCTTGGCCAAAAAGATGTTATAAAAATCAAGATTTCCTGGCAGCATATTTAACTGCAAAAAAATAAATTGGTCACCTTGCTCTATAACAATTTTCGTTTTTATACACAAAAGGTGGCGATTTTAAGCAAATTCTGCATTCTATGGTATTTACATTATGTTTGGGGCATTAAATCTTAGATTAACCAATGTAAAAACTGCCAAAAATTTTACCCCCTGAAAACTATCATACATGGCTATCAATTTATGCAGAAAATAGTTTTGTTTGAATTTCAATTAATTTTTACCCTTTACAGGCAGATTTCCACCTTCGTGGCCTACCCTTTGATCTCAGAAGTGATCCTTTGTGTTTTGAATACAGTATAGTACTGAATTCATATTGACTCGGAGTTAAGCAGGTTAGCATGTAGTTTATACCCTCAATATATATCAAAAATTCAAACAATGATTTGTTACTTTACCTTTCAGCAAACCTTTATATCATCCGGGTGATCCAAATAATTAGGATCTATTAGTGGTGAATCCATAGGATCGCCTGCTCTGAAGGCGAATGGTTCCTCTGCTTTAGTTTGAAAGGACATTTTCTGCGAAAAATGTCCCTATACCTTATTGTAGAATATTTCATAGCTTCTCCTGGATGCTTCTTGTTCTGTAAAAGCAATTGTATTATTAGCTTCACTTCCCAAATAGTGCATGAAAGGGTTAAATCATAATGGTAATTTGCAATTTAAAACAAACAAATGTGCAATAAAATAATATTCTTCAGTGTATCAGAATATTTTCTTGTCATAAATGCATGTAATGGTTGATTAGATAGTGCAGTATATTTCTAAGATGCAAAAGAAACGAAAATCATGCTTCTGAAAGAATGGATGTGTTTGTGGAAACTATGACACAACTGATCACGTTTCAATTGTGGCAAATTGACCTAGACAAACTGATGACTACTCATGCATCTTTGATCATGCCTTTCAGTTCGAGGCATGTACAAGCTAGTCAATATCATAGGAGAAATAAATATGGATCTTTTTTCTAGCAACATATCTGTTTCAATAACTAAAATATCCATAGAACGAATTGTATCTATCAGAAAAAAGGTTGTAAGCTCCAGCATCTGTTAGTAATTCTGATATATATTGTATTCCAGTATGTATCTATCCATCTTCAACCTACATATAAGTATATAGATGCTTGTCTGCTATCAATTACTCATATTTTCACAATAAGTCCATTGATATATCCCCGAGAACTAAATATAAAGGACACCTTAACAGAATCTGACATACTGCTTTATATGGATATTTAACTTAACATTGACACTAAATAGCAGGCTGAACACTCTTATATGATAAACATGATGACTTTAACTTTTGCCCAAATTCGTTCCACCTTTCCAAGTCATTGCTCCTAGAAAGAAATACAGAAGTTCAAGAGCAGGTAGCTATGGATCCTGCACATACAGAGAGTCTTTCTATGTATAAAGTACCCACTATCACCTCTTAGTGTGGTATATCTCCCAATTGTTTCGATACAGCAAGAGCATGCTATGCGTATGAGGACTTTTTAAAGCGAGGCCAACACTAACAAAAAAAGTGATGTTGCAGGTTTATTACGAAATGTCGTTTAAGTCATCATTCGCAAATTTCTAACCGGTCGCTATAATGCCTTGTTGCGATTAACAAATTTATCATAAGTCATAAGTTGATCAATTGTTCACCCCTTTAGACGTCATTTTCCCTACTAGATTTGACTACGGGTTAATCCCGTGTACTTTATTTCGACTAAGGGCTCACGCAGGTGTACCGTCAGCTAGAGGATGCTTATCCTCCATGGCACTGACCTACCTTGCCTTTTGTTCGGAGGTCGTGTGCCCTACACTCAATGTGTATAGGTTTTCTGATTATGCATTGGTTTGACACAATGTTAACTCGCTTTTTTGTATGTAGGCATATTGTATGTAATGCATATTGTTGTATCTATACTGGGTATTATAATATTATATAATATTATCATATATATATAATAAATATATATATATCTATAATAATAATATTATATATAATATATATATATAAATCCTACAGTACTACATGTACATATCTAACAACCGTGTACCCATCTCAATGTGTACCTAATCTGTTTATCACAGTATGCATACATTGTATATCACAGTGTGTATCTATCACAGTATGTGTATCTATCATAATACTTATTCATCACACTGTCACAATGTACCAAAATCTCACTTTTGAATCAATGTTCAGAGATTTGATAAACTTGTCTGCAAATCCGGGATGTAAGTTGATACTGTAGAACGTGAGCTGTGTGGAGGCAGGTGTATTATCGTCATCTGTCAGAAAAACACCGTGTGGCTGACTCAGGGTACCTACATACAAAACTCGCCGAATTTCTTAATGCTTTCTTTATAAGCTGAATACCATAAAATTCATTTTCCTTTGTAAATGTGATCCTTTTGACAACATTAATTTTATGCTACATTGACAATGATATAGTGATGTATGACGGTTAATAATTCATGATAATTTCATGCACTAGAGCTATACATTCTATAGCCAAAATTACTATGTTGGTATGTTTGTAGATTAACAGTAGTAGTGGTAGTAATAGTGTTACCTGATCTGAAAGCAAGATATTTCAATACCGTGCTTAACGATGGCTCCGTGCTGCCGCCACTAGTGGTGTTGTCATTGAAAAACAAGCCAGTCATGATATGGTCTTGTAAGTTTTCTCCTACAGGCAAGTCAGATACCAGTGGAATCTGTTACAGTAAAGATGAGGAGTTATTCGTTTTTTTCCCTGTTATAACCGTTTTATCTCTCTACGTAGTCACAAAGACTCAAAATAGGCGCAGGACGACGCCTAGGAGTTAAAGAGTCAACATATGTCTGGTCAACATTGCTAAAATGTGATTTGAAATGTTGCTTGTTCATAATTAAATTACTTTTCAACTTACATGCACAATGTCAGGTTTAGCAAGGAAAAAGTGCGATTCTTATCGCTTAGGTGGTGACATGGTAAGTACTAACACAGCAAAATAGTTTTATAACCCATTGTTTTTAAGATGTGAGCGCGGTTAAACATGCCAGTTCCATAAATATACTTAAAGGTTTTTATTTAAGCTTAATTTGCTCTCAGACTTGGATAAAGAGGCAACAATAACAAACAGGATCAATTTCGGAAGTCCATTTCCTAAGTCAATTTCGTAGAGTTGGGCAAACATGGACCACCGGGTACTCCAGAGGTGGGATCAAGTAAGCATCTCCTGTCGTTTGCTCACATCCACCGTGAGCCCATTGCCTTGATCGGGTAAACGGAGTAATCCGTAGCCAAAATCAGTGTATGAAAAAACGGCTTAGCAGTTGTTATGAAACACGTAAGACAGCATTTCACCCAATGGCAGATTGTATGGGCAAACTATATCGTTATTTGCGAAATGCTCTCCTGAAAAGTGTCTGTTGAACCTCTGCAGCAACAAATTGTTTGTAAGTAGCTTGNACTCTCCTGAAAAGTGTCTGTTGAACCAATTGTTTGTAAGTAGCTTGCCTCGATTCAAAAATGATCATATATACAACAAGCTCTTGCATATCGAATAATTTATGAGACTTATTCATCGGACATTCAGTAGAATTTAAAATACTAATATACTAGAATGAGATCAGAATTCATTGTCATTTAAATCAACGTATATATCATTTGAAATTCAGAAAATGAAAATAACTAATCCTTCGTACCCCGAACTTTGTTAGATGATCTTTCGGTCCAATGCCAGACAACATTAGAATCTGAGGACTGTTGATAGACCCTGCTGAAAGAATCACTTCCTTCCTGGCCGATATATCGTGTTTCATATCGTCCTTTGTAAAGGAAACGCCTGTAGCTTTCCTATCATCTATAAGAATCTGAAATATGAAAAAAAAAAATGAAATGTTTATGCATCAAAGTATTGCAAAGTTTTATACTTTCATTAATTTTTGCGACGATAGTTTTCGTTGATTCTGTGGTATGAATATACTCGCGAGTTTAAATCAACCTCAGAGTTGTTATGAACCGCGATGAAAAAGACAGCTTTACAAGTACAAAATCAAATTGGGAACATGATGAGTTTCCTAAAACCACGGACAATTAGCAACTCAAACATTTAATGTTGTAATGTATTACATAATTTTGATTTTAGAAATGCTCTTTAATGTTTATGATTAGGATTATAAAATCAGAATTACTTATTTATTTGTAACAAAAGAATCATTGCGAGATATTTAGATTTTGCGATAGAGATTTCTTTCAAATTAACAACACATAAATTACTCGTATATAATGCAGTATGCTGCAGGAGTTAAAATTCACCTTGGTAACAAAGTTTGAAAACACCTGGCAGGTATGGGAAATACTTTTTGACAACATCAAAAATCATAATATTATTATGTACAAATATATATAAGTACTTACCAACAAATGTATGAGTGAAGTATGAAAGGGTGTGAGAGGTGAAAGAAAAAATGTTATATTTTTCTTTGTCATGCAAAATATTTATGATGAAAAAACAATAAATAATAAAAAATTCACCTTGGTAACAAACGCTTTTGTTAGAACATGGAGATTCGGACGATGCATGACCGGTCTGAGAAAGGCTTTGGCTGTGCTCCATCTTTCTCCACCATTCACATTTTCTTGCGTTGGACAATATCCTGAAAGACACCAAAGTTCTTAACTTACGTAATCCATAAAAGAAAAAAATAGCGAGCGTTTTGCTTTTAAGAGTTGCGATTAGACTTTTTAAAACTTCCTCACTCAATTTGAATGAGTTAAAATGACTACGGAAGTCCTAGAGTACAATGCATATAACAAAAAAAGTTGAGTCTTAAACTTACGTAATCCAAAAAAGGGAAAAAGCGAACCTTTTGCTATGGTGTTACAGCTCCAAAATAAATTTGCTTGAAATAGTTGAAAGTTTTAGATAAATATTATAATAACTCAAAGTTAGTTACAGTAATTACGTTATATCAATGTTTTTACAAGAGGGAAATCATTTACTATAGGGAATAAGTATAATTTTCTAATATAGGAAATAACTTTGCTTTTAAATATATAGGGTATTGAGTATCAAAACTGTTAGAAGTAAGAAATCAAAAATTCATAAAAGAATTTGTCACCTTTAAATGTTTCAATATTGCTAAAACTCAAATATTTACCACGAAATTCCCCATTGTATCTTATATTATCATTTCTAAACCTTTCCTTGAAAAGTTAATAGAAAGACATTACGAGAAATTGAAATCCGTCAGAAACATCTTCTAATCGGTGGATTTTATGTTTTAATTACCGATTTACATGTACCTGGTTGTTTAATTAAATAACAAGAAAACCCCATATAAATGTACCTGGTTGTTTAATTAAATACAGAAAACCCCATATAAGCACAGCAAAATCCTCTTGCATTTGATGCGTACGTGTGCATCATATGACTTTAACCGAAATTTTTTTAAAGTTACAAAATCTACAGGTTGAATAAGATGGACGTGAGGGCAGGAAAGTGCAAAGGATTAGAAATTGCATCCTGGATTCTGGATAGTTATTGTTCACTATACCATCTTAATTTCACATATTAGTATATAATGCAACAACGACTTGTGTAAAATTCAATGGTCTTGTAAATTTTTAATATTGATTGAGTGACAAACACAGCCGGCGAAATGAAATTGATCAGTCATAGGGAAAACGACTGACGTACCGGGTAACCCGAGTTACGTAGATAGCAGACAGGGTTTGTTTCCTCCATAAAAATACGTAATACTAGTAACACATTGCTTGTTAATACCGTATTGAATGCTAGTTAATCTAAAATATCCTTATTCATACTTTTTTTTTAAAAGTGCACTTATTGCATCTTGCCAAAACCCAAGTAACAGAAGCACAGCTGTTCTTTTATTGGGTGAAACTGACACCATGACTTGCTATGTAAATACACGATTAACAAGTAAATACATGATCCATATAGTTGGTTACGCATGTTTGATACACACAAATGGCGCAGCGTTACAGACGAGACTTTCCTTGTCAAAAGTCCAACATTCAATCCCCTATACAGGAATCATCCTCTTTCTGTTTATATCGTGTGGATTACATGATACACGTTTTCTAACTTCCTTTTATTTGATTGAAACTCTAAAATCCTACTCGCTCATTTCAAGAGTCTCATGATATATGCAATAGACAGGTTTGAAATCCCCAAACTTGATGTTCATCAAACCTGGCTGTGATTTTCCGTTGCAATCTACCACCGGAAATCCCAACTCCTCCATTGCTCGTCTATATACGCCATGTAGGGGCGTGGCCGTCCCGTCACTCACAGTTAGGGGACCTCCTTTTCCATGGTAAGCTACAAATACAGCATGTAACAGAAAAATATATTTATAAATATTTCATCATATCCGTTAACTTAAGTATTTAACGGTCTCTGAATTTTCAGTGCTATAAAATAAAAAAAAGATATTACCTGAGCCTTTTAAGTGTGGTATTTGATTGTCCTCAGATTTTATGAAATATGGCAGAACATCTCTGTAGCTCCAACCATCACAGCCTTCTTTAGCCCACTGGTCATAATCAAAACGACTCCCACGCACGTAATTCATATTGTTGATGGAGCTTGATCCACCTAAAACGCGTCCTCTGGGCCATGCACATCTCTAGAAATAATTTTTTTTCACGAAAGTAAATTAGATAAATAGCGACGGAAATAGATAGATATAGATAGATAGATAGATAGATAAGATTAGATAGATAGATAGAAGATAGATAGATAGATAGATAGATAGATAGATAGATAGATAGATAGATAGATAGAATAGATAGCATAGATAGATAGATAGATAGATGAGAGAGAGAGAGATTCATTTGTAACACATAATTTTATTCTAAAGGTCAATTAAATATCATATTATGCTGAAAATGGTTGATATCGCGAATGGAGTGAGAAATATACTGAAAAGTATTTCTGATGAAAAGCACTGGTACCCATAAATTGCACAATTACTGAATTAATCAGCTCACCTTTCCATTCATTGCCAAGCAAGCATTCTTTTGTGGGACGGTTTTGAAGGCCCAGTCGACCTCAGAGTTCAGAAGATCTGGGGCTCCAAAAGGGACACGAATTATAAAGTTATCCTCTTCTGACCCTCCCGCCTCAACGAGAAGGACCGAAAATCGTGGGTCCTCAGAGAGTCTGTTGGCAAGAACACAGCCCGCCGAACCTGCACCCACTGTATCAAAATAGAGGTATGTCACAACGTCAGACACAAGAGAAGGGTCATATTATGTTCATGGATTATTCATTCATTTAGTATGACCATCAGGATATTAAAATGAGTTCTTGAACAGACTGGATTTGTGTTTTGGTTGACAAACTCAGAACAAAAACAACTGGACGTTATAACAATTTAGTTTACCAATATGACCTACCATTGAGTCAAATGCTGCAGTCTGATGTGTTTCATAGCCATTGTTAAGCCGTTTTTCACACACTGATTTGACTACGGATTGTTCCATTTACCTGATCAAGACTATGGGCTCACGGCGGGTGTGACCGGTCAACAGGGGATGCGTACTCCTCCTAGGCACCTGATCCCACCTCTGGTGTGTCCAGGGATCCGTGATTGCCCAACTCTTGTTTGTGTATTCTATTTACATGTAGGACTTACGAGATTAATCACTGTTCGTTACCTTTGCCTTTACGTAGTGACGAGGGCCTTTAATTTTAAAGCATTATAAATATGAAAATTCAGTAATTCTTCAATAATAGCCACACTTCATTTTTTAACTGATTATATTTCATGTGTACTTTATGAAGGATGCGATTTTGTAACCATGTCAATTTAAAAGGTTTAAATCAAAAACAAAAAAACGGTGCATAGGATTTTTAAAAAATCTTATATTTCCCCTTGAACTTCACATTGAAGTATATAGGATATGCATGTCCTATTAAGTTATTTTTAAAAGGAGTTTCATTTTCAAAGAATAACAATAATGATAAGAAAAGATTTTTAGTAAAAAGTTTAAATTTGAAATCAAAGTAATTGTTTACCGCAGATACTTTAAGACAATTAGAGTTTTCTAATTTTTATCGAGGGAGGATGACTCTGTCAAAAAGTTTCATGGTCAAATAGTTCGGTATTTTAAAATTATTTAAAAATCATGTGTATTGGATCTATTTCACTTTCAGCAATATCGATTCTTAGCCTGGTATTACGACATTAAGTAGATTAGATAGACCAATAGATACTTGTATTACAAACCTATTATGTAGTCATAAGTTTTGTTAAGCGGTATTTGGATATCGACGTCTCTCCGTATATAGGTATAGTACATGAGGAATGCACACAGCGCCGTTAGTGCTGCCCAGAACTGTTTCATTTTCTGTAACAAAACAGGCAATGTGACCATAACTATACAGACGTTATGCTCAACATAAAAGGGAATACAAATATATGAATGATATTTTGCAAGTAAGCAATGACTATGTTCCTCAAAAGCTAGAATAGGAACCAACTTATATAGTAAAGTGAGTTTTTGTCCAGGAAGCCAAAACTTTAAAGAACATAATGATCGTAAATGCATATAAATGTTATTTTAAACAAAAATGACTTGTGTTAATCATTTGTACTCATTTTGATTCTTTTACAAAATTTTGACAAAATGAGCTATGAGTATTTCTATATGACAAAAACTGATGTGTACAATCTTCAGTGGCAGATCCAGAGATTTCTGAACCAGGACGGAGGCACGCAGTAAACGGCTGGGTGTCTGAAGGTTGTCTCGAGACCCCAAGTGGGTCCAGAGAGAGGCCTTAGTGGGGCGGGGTGGGGTTGAGGCAATCCCTCTGAAACCACCGAGGTCTGGCAAAATAAGACGTATTTGTTTGAATGTTTTTGGACATAAATCTATGCCAAAAATTAATCACGTCACACAGGTACTGGATCCGCCACTGATATTTTACACTATACTTGCTTGTTCGAAAACACAATTATCTTGCATACTCTTCATTAATTAATATATAATATACTTTCTACGTCTTTAACTAGAACAACAATCCGTGATCAAAATACAGATATAAATGTAAAATCCGGAATAAAGAAAGATATACTAACCTCTGAGGTATTATCAATCTACTTTCATTTTGATGAGCAGACACAGTAAATGTGCATGTTCACCTGTTCACGTCTTCTCGGCTGGCATAATTTCACTTGAACTATATTTTACCTGGAACATCATTAAAATCAGGTGGAAAGAAACATACCAGGAAATATATATCATTCAAGAGATAAGCGATGAATTATAGTACTCGTAGGACAGTCAATGAGGAGTACATGTACGTGTAACTTATCCTGCATTAATTAACGACGACGGATATAATTCGTTTCTAAAATAGAGATTTTATTCAAATTTTGGTATCAATTAAATTATGTATTAATTAGTTAAAATCAACGGAAAAAACATATAGTCATCGTTCATTATTTTCTGTGGGGGACGTTTCAAAAGTAGGCATGAAAAATGCGTAATTGCAAAGAAAATAATAGGAAATCTCCATTGTGCGATATAAAAGTTGATATAAAAAAAATTCTAAAATAGAGTTTTAATCCAAAACGAAGAATAATAGTAAGGACACAATACGCTTAAAAATTATAAGGAAAAAAGTGTAGGTCATCGGCCAAAATCTTTCAGGGGGCTGTCTCAAAGGGTGATTTTTGACAATTTTCACATGAAATATGTTGCCAACGAGAGAATAAATAAGTATTTTCTACTTTTAGCGTCATATTTTTCCATTTTAATAACTATATAGATTTGGAGAATGTCATTTTTCATATGTACAAGCATTGAATCATTGTATAATATTTTAGGGGCGGTTTCAAAACATATAATATAGAAACTTTCTTAAATTCAATGATTCAAATATAAAACATAGCACTGCGGCTTGACTATGATACGATGAATTTGTAGTACACCTAAAATTGTTTAACACTTCATTGTTATTATTATTTTCACAATTGTTAAACTTTCTAAATAACTACAATAAAGCATGCGTATTTTGTATTGAAGAGACAAAACAAATATACTTGTCGTCAGTTGGAAAATATAACAGTACTTTGTCTTTCTGTCTTCATTAATAACAGTTTTCTGTAGAAAACCATTAAAACAAAAAAATAATTTTATTCCTTTGACAGTTTTACATGTATTAATCTAACAATAGGATTTCTAAAACATTTCGTACATGTATTGAATGTAAGTGCATGTACAAAGTGTAGGCCTACACTTGTAGGTAGTACATGTAAATGGTACTTGTTTATTCGGACACAAATAACTAAAGTTCAATAAATAAACAGCATTATTATATCTCAGTGTATTCTCTATATAAAAATAAATAAGATAAACCGACTTTTTTGCCATATTACATGTGCCTCTTTCGTGTGACAAGTTCTCTGCTATCTACTCTTGGGATAGAGTTCAAGCTATTCAACGACAACATCGATTTCCCGCACAAAGGCTTAAGCGGCATTGTGACGTCAAATACAAAGACGAGGAGTTTTTGGTTTGGAAGAATTGGGCCAAAATGTAATTTTGTTTTTAGATAGAGATTTAATCCTGAACAAGCAATATCAAATATTGCTATTTAACAACCATCAACATTAGCATCCGGAAACCCAAAGCTAGATTCAGGATCATCTAGTGGTATCCACGACAGACTATCCATGAGAGTTGGTGGAAGATTGGACCGTTCATTAATATTTAGATATGGGTTTAACTGTATCAATATATCTTTTAAACAACATCTCAAGATGCCAAAACCTACATCAGATTCAGTATCTTTAAGTCGGTATACGATAACATCCATGAGAGTTTGGTTGAGATTGGACAAGGTATTGATTTAGATAAGATTAACTGAACAAACATACTCAGATATGCTATTTAAATAACTCACATCTACATCCGACTAAGCTCAGATTCAAGCTCTCTAAGTCGGTATCATCCGATATAACCATCCATGAGAGTTTGGTGAAGGTTGGAAGTAATATGTTTAGATATGATACTGAACAAGCAATACTCAATAATGCTATGTTAAAATATAATAATCTAGATCCGAAACATACAGTCAGATTCCAACATTTTCTAAGATCGGTTTATACCCAACAGACATCATTGAGAATTTGGTGAAGATGGACAATAATAATTTAGATTATGATTAAACTGAATCAAGGACTCAATTGGCTATTTAAAGAAAAATCTTCAGATCCGAACCTTATGCTCAGGATTCAGCATATTAAGTCAGTATACCGACCATACCATCATTAGAGTTTGGGTGAAGATTGGAAAGTATTTTCCAGATATAATTAAATAAACAAGCAATAACTCAATATGCTATCTAAAGCAACATCACTTCAGATCGAATCCTACAGCTCAGATTCAGATTCTAAGTAGTATCCCGAATGACCATCCATGAGTAGTTGTGAAGATTGGAAAGTAATTATTTGATATGACATTATAGCAACATGCTCCAAAACTTAGAACAGTCTCATAATAGCCCATTTTACAGCATCCGAAACTAAGCTGAGAAATCAGCAACCCAAGTGTGTGTATCTTCAGAATCACATCGATACACTTCATTGCAAGTTTATGTGACATTAGACACCGTATAATTTAGATTATAACCAAATAGTACTATCTTGCTCAAAAACTTTAACACATAACATCTTATTTCCTCCCAGCATCCGAAGCCCTATAGATCAGATTCAGCATTTAAATGCTATATTTTTATTACCCCAGAGGCATCATGCATGCAAGTTTGGAAGATGGATTCGTATAGCTTAGATATAGCATAATGCAACACTGTCTCCAAAACTTTAACCAGCACTAAAACCTTATCTTATCAGCATCCGAGCATGGCTCCAGATTCGTATTTAAGTCTAATGTATTCCTCATTCCGTCCAGAAGCTCATCCATAAAGTTTGGGCAGATTGGAGCCAGTATAAGCTAGATATAGGCATAATGCACACTTGTTCAAATAACTTTAACAAGATGGGACGCCGGACTGCCGACACCGAGCGAGGGTATAGCATAAGCTCCCCCGCGACTCGTCGTCGGTGAGCCTAAAAATTGTAAATATAATAGTAAGGCATATTTTAAAATGTTTATCAGGATATAATTGGTCAACGTGATCAAATTCACCAGTAAAAGAATGCGGGTGGGTTTCGTGCCGATTACCTGTTCGATCCCAGTGGTTTCGCAGGGATTGTTGTTCGTTTTGATGTAGTAATAATGGTAATTGATTGTCTTATGCATATTATTAATAACATTCGTCAGATCAAGCACTATGTGCATTTTTTATAAACATTAGAACGCTGATGAATGGTGTTTCAAGTATTATTTAATATGCATATCTAAACAATTTAATCAGAATATGATACAGAAATGAGGGGGATACACTTAGGTTTGAATTTTCCCCAAAAAAAATCACCAGCATCTTTGATATAGCATGTTCTTGGAATCATTTGTTGATATTGATTTTTTTTTTTTTTTTAGATATAATATTTAACATAATTACTTTAATAGTGGAAAGAAAGATAACTTTATCTTAAAAATTTATCTATAAATTTTTGATTCGCATTCGTACCCATTACCCAAACATTAGCGGAGCAACCATTTTTTCAACGGCCAGTGTATGTTATTAAATCGGAGCGAAAACGACTCGGGCGAAATACACTGAGCGCAAGGTAATCTGTGAGCGAAACGCAACATAAAGCCGTTGAAGGCCTTTCGATCATTATTAACAGGCTTGAAACCAACTTTTTAGTTTGTAGTCAAGCGGACGATAGTAGCAATTTAAACAGTACTCAGAATTATTCAGTCTTCAGCTATTTTTTTTTTAAAAATAGTATGTAAGAAAGTATGGTAATGGCAGCATTATAGTATGTCAAGTGGCTTAAGATTTATCGGCCGGTTGCACTATCTATATGTTTACAGTAGTAGCTAGTGGTTGATCCGGATCAACGCAAGCCCGGGTATTAAATGCGGTGAGTCGGGGTTAACCTGGTAGTAATTCGTTGCATCGCTTCAAACTAAACAAGCTTACATGATCAAATTTTGAGTGTAAAAATATAAGAAAAGGATGATCGAAAAATTACACGTTATTTCCATTGGAATGATTATTTTAGATAGAGTTTAAGGATGTTTGCAAGCTTCAAATATAAAACTTTAAATGAATACTTAAGGATATCATTAACAGTAAACGAAAACAACAGCAAAATAATTTTTAATAATCAGAATATGAGAATAGTACGTTTTAAATGTAAATGTCACCTTTTAAGGACTTCTTTACTGATTCTTGAAATCGTTATACGTGATAAGAGTGGCCAATAACAATTATCCTTTCTGATCAACAATTTTTCGAGTTAAATAAAATTACTAGTATGTAACAGTTATTAGAAATCAATTAGTAAGTAAATTGTTTATGTATAATTGAACATGTTGTCTATTTACAAATTACAAACACATATAATATTATATAGCCTTTTAAAAAACACCAGTCCATCGGACTATTTGTCACTTTTAAACAGTATAACAAATTGAATAAAAATAGACTGGATTACGCATGGCGTTTAGCTATAATAATAGACTGTTTGTAATTGTGCAACATTGGATCCTCGCAAACAAACACAATTCAATATCTGAGATTAAAAAACAACAACCAATCTTGATAAAGTCGGAGAATTTTTAATAAATATATGTTCATTTTTAATATGATGTAGATTATATGGCACCTTAAATAACACAATACCGTAAAAGCAACAAAACTAAGGTTGTGGTATAACGATAGCTATTTGAGTGAACTGGTGCATTAAACAAATAATGTCACGTAAAACGATTTACAAACTTATAATTGCAGTTGAAAAAAAAAATCTCTAGTGCTTATCCATATTCTGGTCAGGATAAGGTGTGTCTTTCCAAACGTTCTTTTTTAATAAAACTTTCTACAATTCAAATCAATGCCACGCATCCAACATATACCACCAGTATTCCCCATGAGAATAGTGAAGTGGGTTTATAACACCCATACACTCTTGGTTCGAGTTACCACGTAATTCTAAAGCGTATCACCTCAGCTACCTGTGTGCAACGGTGGTACGGATTCGACACCCAGGGATCATTGGATGGGTTTAAAACCGAAAGCGCAACCGGGCCATATCTCACCTACATTGTAGGATGGCACCATTAATAAAGTTCATTTACTCACACTGCTTAGAAACTGTCAAAGCTCGGGCATGCGTAAGAAAAGAATAACAGAAACAGATGATATGAAGACCTGGGTTGGATTTCAGCTTATAGGACAGTAATCAAGTTCTAAGCTGAATCTCTCAATTGAGATTACCCAGTAAACTCATTCTTTAAAAAGTTAAGGGGGTTGTTTTTTTGGAGGAAAGGTTGGAATTCGATTGTTAAGGTTTTTCAAATAACTTATTTGTATTTCAACTAATTTCTGACTTGTACTGCTTTCAAATACAAGGAAAATCATAATTATCTATAAGTTGTATAGTAGTCTACTGTTATATTTCTTCTATGTTTTCAACAGTTCATAACACTCCCCCCGTCAAACGGGATATTCTGTCATCACAGTGTCTCTTCTTTTTTTAAATTATAAATAAGAAATAAAATATTAGACGACGAAAAGAGTCACTAGAATTAATTGACATATATGATGAATTATCGTGCTTCTTGCCGGCAGAGAAACCGCATTGACACATGCAATTTCATGGCGATAACTAAAAATCTTACATCTTTTATTAATTATTGGACACACTACTACAATTAGTTATGTTAGAGCCATAATTAGTATGTAGTTGGTATAGTCAGATCGCACACACTCAAGGAGCATAGCATAACGTCGGATTGTAGGTCC
>CAJDSM010004734.1:0-18404 GCA_903981925.1 Ostrea lurida
AGAGTCTATGATAATGCTCAAGCCAATGCTGTCATGCAGAAGGCTCTCATGACCCTCAGCATTTGGGAAAATATGTCTGAATCCCGACGCAATACATTCTACGTTCACATGGAGACAATGTGCAATCCCTGGAATGAGTACTATGATGATGATATGACAGAGGAGGGGGAGGAGGACATGAAAAAGGTCACCATGCAGATCAAGGTCAGAGAGCTCATTCAAGGTCAAAAATCATCACCTTGGTTACAAGATCGTAATTGTCTGATAACTTATATAAAACATGTAATTGTATATTTCAGGATGATCTGGATGATTTGAGAGAAGTTTTCGATTCAAAGTTTGGAAAGCGGAAAGAGGTAAGGGATGACCTTCAAGGAATTTAACTGTACTAGCAGACGTACAAAATCACAGTCATAATGTCGTTCTTTAGAATCACATTGTTCATTGATTTAACTCTTGAATTCAGTTTACGTGAAGATGGATGGGCCGTCAGGATCTGGGGTATTTTGTCAAACTTTCATAGTTCTGTACAATATGGAACCTCTCCCTAATATTATCACAGTCTGAGCGGGGGTGTAACGCTGGTACCTGAATTAATAACATTGGCAATGGTATACAACACTTCTGTTACTAATACGAGTATTGCTTGAAGCCATTTGCCCACTCATAGAGCATTGAAATAAAGGTTTGGGCTTAACTTATGGTTACTGTTACAGTCTCTGAAACGTTTTACTTTACCATGCGTTCTCCGTGCGGTTACCGTGTGTTCTCTGTGCGATCACCGTTCGCTCGGCATGTGGTCACCTTGCGTGTGGTAAAGTAGAACGTTTCAGTGACTGCAAGGACTTTTGTGGAGCAATGTGATTTTCACCTTGTACATTATATGCATGAACAGGGCAACATTTGGAGCCATGTTTAAGATCAGAGAGATTAAGAGCAAAATATTGCATGCATGTGGGATTTTTTTGTGTTTTTGTCTTTTGGGGGTTAATTTCTTTAGCTTCCATAATATGTTCTACTTCAAGCTTTTAATTATTGATTAATATACTATACTGCACAAAATACATTCATTTTACGCCAATAATTTTCTAAATTTTTCCTTATTTTTGGTGTTTTTGCCTTGTAATGCACATGTACTGTCACGCGCAAAAGAATAAAAAAATACTTTATTACTTTTTGAAACACCACTTGTTTTTCCTGCAAAGATTTTGCTTTTTACCCACTTAATCGAAATTGCTGATTTTACACTTGAAGTGTAAATTAAAAACATGAGGATTGATCATCACAATGTATTAATTTACATATGCACATTGTTTTTATGTATCATTAATATTCATATCCTTGTTAATTCATTTGATAGACCATTATATATTTTCATTCTAAGCTCATAGATTTATAGTGAAACTTCTTTTGTTAGATGTATATGTATGTGTATGAGCTATTGTATAGTTGTAATTTAATGTTGATAAGTACTTAACTTTCAAATAGTTATTTCATGTAGTACCTGCAGTAGTAGCATAGCTAAGAGCAACTTGTATATTCCTAAAGGCTTCTAGGGGTGAAACGATACATCGCGATGCAGCTGAAATTGCGAATGTATAACTGAGTCTCGATTCAAATGTGTCGATATTCATCCTGGCCTATTTCGGATTCGATACAGTTACTAAAATTATAGCACAAATTGTTTTAAAAACACGTGTTTCTGACTGCCAATGCAAATTGAAAATTTGCCTATAAGTCAATGTTTGAGCTAAACTTGCTGCGTGTGAAAATTGAAACAGTCGGTTGAAAAATGCACCCTAACGTATCATCCTTGTATGGCATGTAATTTTTTTTTTAATTCTAGTTGGAACTCTTTTATACTTCGGGTCTGAATTACTGCAGAGGACGCAATAAATACAATGAAACATAAAAAAATCTTACAGCAGCTATAAATAATTGGAACATGCTTATTTGTATCCAAACTCGACAAAACTCATCGAATCGAGACTAAAGTATCGAAACCATCAAATCTCGAATTGACAGAAAACTGCATCGTCTTTCATTCCCTAAAGGCCTACATCAATTTGCAAAACTATAAATATCTAAGCAAATGTGTTTTTATGTCTCCTCAGAAATAGAGGAGGCAAGATCTGTTTTGCACTTGTCTGTTTGGCATCCAGTCTGATGAACTAATTTTGTCCATTCAGTATCTAAAAGAGCGCTCTTGTTAGTCAACCAAAAACTTTGGTCAAACAAACAGTGGGGTTAGTCCTCTGAAAAGTAGATATCTTGAGATGAAAAAAAAGCTAAGGTTCTAGGTAAAATCTCCTTCAGGACGTATGGTAGATGTCCATCACATTATCTTGAAAACCCTTTGCTTGACAAACATACAACACTTGGTAAACTTGGGCACACTTATATGAATACGTGTAGATGTTCCTCCCCATGAAGGTCATGGGTTCGTTTAAATAGGGTGTCAAGTAACTTATATTTGACCTGTTTCAATATCTAGTGTTGGCTGCTTGAACAGACGATCAAACTTGGTTACGCTGTACATCATAAGCAGTGGGTGGCTCCCATCAGATTTTTCAATTCACAAGTCAAAGAGTCATGACTCAAACGACTGTTTGCGCTATGCACAGCTGGGAAAGAAAAAAAATTTATACAGTAAAACAAGTTTATTATGAACATCGCTTACAATAGAATTCATGCTCATTATTATACAAAGTAACGGTGATATCTCTTCCCCTCTGAAACACGAAAATATAACAAAAACTTATTGCGAACTGGTAGTGAAGTTTTGATTACAAAAACACCGTTTTTTTTGCTAGTGCCTGTTTTGATCACTATAATAGGCACTATGGTTTTTTACTGTATTGTGGTCACCCCTAGCTAGTAGATATCTCATATTTTTCACTGTCCCATTACTCCAATAACATAATACATTCTGAATTCTAAAGATTGATCTTTTATCAATATTCCCACACAAAGGGGCATCTATGATAATATATTGGAAATCATTTCTGGATTCACAGTGCATTAATCAGGATTGAAAAGCAGTAATGTAGATCTTGTAAAACCAAATGTGAGTAATGTGCTACAAAAATGTATGTAGGTCGCAATCGGCTGCTTGATTAATGCACACATTTTACAGGGAAAAATTATTAGAAAGCAAATCTTTAAAATATTTTGTTTTATGTTTCAGGAAGAAGATGAGGAAGATTCTGAAACAACAAAATCTCCGAATGGTTGACGTGAAAGATTTGAGATGAGATTGGGAATTCTCCAGACAACCTTACAGAGCTAACGCAGTTCGCAGGACGGACCATATGCATAATCTACACGCGGGGAATGAGCACAAATCGACAGACCTGCTGAACCAGATAATGGAGCACCCACCAGGATCCCAAGTACGTTCATTAGTTAGATACAATGGGGCACCCACAGGAGTGCACCAAAGGTTCGTTCATTAGTTAGATAATGGGGCAACCTACAGTAGTCCCAAGGTTCGTATCATTAGTTAGAATAATGGGGCACCCACAGGAGTCCCACAGTTCGTTCATTGTCTAGAAATAATGAGGGCACCCCACAGGAGTCCCAAGGTCGTTCATTAGTTAGACTTTTAAGTAAGGGAAATGTTATATATGTGCGTAGCTCTGTTACAGTGTCATGTAATCGTATACCTAATGTTAACCTCGGTGCACTTTCACTTTATTGATCACACAGTCTTTTTCACTCGTAATAGTTTCTTATTAATGTATTTCAAACATTCAGAAAACCTGTCATTCAGAAAACTGTCAAAAACAACTCAGATGTCTTGAAATTCTCAAAGACTTCCTAATAGATTATGACATAAAACATGATTTACTACGCTGCTTTTCATTATGAAATGTTACTTGCATATCCTCTGGTGAAACTCTGATTTTTTTGGTTGTGTACATACCTTTTCATATTCATGTAAATGTATGATTAAATCCATTTGTCTGTCAATATTTCATCAAAAAAATAAAGTTATACTCAAATATCATAGATTTGACACTTTCTGTAATTTTCAGCATAGTGCATGCTTTAATTATTTATCATTAAAGACATGTTGTTTACTTATTGATAAACAACCCTTGTATACCAAGGTTTTTGTAAATGAACCCTCTGTTTTATATTGTATTAAAGTAAATCAAGAGTTCTCTGTAAAAATCAACAATTAATTTTGTTTCAGATGGTGACGTAATATCAGAATCAATTCAACAAAGATCTGCAAGAAGGTGAAAATCAATGCATGATAAATAATTTGAATTTAATTTTTTTTAAATTTTAGAATAAGATGAAATATGGCTTTCAAGCATTTGTTGACATTACTGCATATTTAGAATTGTGTATTGTAGCCGTTCAAAGAAATCCAAAAAAAGGAAAGACAGTCAGCAGATTATCCGTGAAGAGGAGACAACTGTGGCGGAGGCAGAAAGTGAGTGGACTGTTGTCAAAATACTCTGTATATTCTCAAAATGAATAACTGTGACTTCAAAGACTCAGGAATAAAATATAGACCTGTCTAAAATGATAATTGCAAATCTTGGATAAATGAATTTCAGTGTATTTAANATAAAATATAGACCTGTCTAAAATGATAATTACAAATTTTGGATAAATGAATTTCAGTGTATTACATATTTTGACTTGTTATAAGACTTGTTTGTTAGAGCATGTTATGGGTATGATCAATTCTTAAATCAAGGAAGGCTACTGACATTTCTTATGCAACTGCTTTGTAATATGCATTTTGATTGGCTAATGCACTGAGATTTGAGACGGTCAAATGAGAATTAACTAGATCTATGGGAAGCTTTCGATTGTGACATCATAATATTGTAATGCAAAAAACATAACGTCAAGCATAAACATTTTGTAACATATTTTATAAATTTGATGATGTAAGATGTAAACATTAAGCAAAATTGCATTAGAATTGGAATAACTATACCTTCTCAGTTGCATGCTTATGCGTTGCTGGTAAAACTCAGTTTGTAACTGTTGAATCAGCATTAATGGTCGCAAATCACAAATTCCCAATAAATTATATAGATTTGCGTTGCTGGTAAAACTCAGTTTGTAACTGTTGAATCAGCATTAATGGTCGCAAATCACAAATTCCCAATAAATTATATAGATTTTGCAGGTGGTTTCAGCCTGCTTTAAGACTGGCATTTTACAAATTCTATGGTCATTATAATTTGCAAATTCAAACTGTCATTAGGGTGAATGCTGTCAGATCTGTTTCATTTGTTCGACTGTTTTGACTTCACATTCTGATTTTGGCTATCGACTTTTGGTCTGTCTATGCCCTCTTTAATACTTGTATTCTTTATGGTACAGTCCCTGACCATTTTTCCGTGCGGTCACTGACGTGCGGGTCTCCCGTGCGGTCACCCGGTAACAATTTTTGCGGTCAGCGTGCGGTCACCGTTCCGGTCAGCGGTTAAACCGTGCAGTCAGCGGGTCGGTCACCGTACGGTCAGCGAGGTCGCAGCACCGATGGCGGGTCAGCAACTCAGTGTGTCCTTTTTTTCTTTGCAGACAGACAATTTATAAAATTCGTGACATGCTTACCTTTAATTGTTATTGTTTGGATTATTGCAACAACTTGACCGTAAGTAGCTCGCCACGTTTGAATATTGATCTACGCATAACAAGCACTTGCGTATCGAATGAGTTGAGAGACATACATACACATATTTCGGTGATGATGAATATTGCTTAATGATATGGTAAAGCTAGACAGTGGAGAAACTGAATTCGTCCTGCTTGTCAGAAAAGTTGAGTTGTTAGTTTGCAGTTTCATGTCTATGTTCAATAAACCTATCAAAATTCGAAGCATACAGTGGAAGACTATGCTGGTGTTCATAGTATTAAATCAGTACATCTTCCAAAAAAAAAAAAAAAAAAAAAAAAACCAAAAAAAAAAAAAAAAAAAAAAAACCCCAAAAAAAAAAAAAAAAAAAAAAAAAAAAAAAACAAAAAAAAAAAACCCCACAAAAAAAAAAAAAAAATGTTTCAAATATTTGGAAATTTTCGATTAGTCTTATGCCTGATTACAACATCATTACTAACTAGTTTTATGGCATTTGACCTTTTGAATTTCGACATTAAAAAAAGCAATTGGGTCTTCCTCTCATCATGGTTATCAATTGTACACAATACCAAGGTGTAAAGATTTGTGGGAGCTTACTGTTTCATTCTGTATCCTTGCCTGAACAATGTTTTCCTTCTACGTTACACTACGATCTTTAACCTTTCGAAAAAACTCTAAGCATGGTGATCAATTTGTACCAAGTTTTAGACCCATGCCCTTGGATTCATGGCAAAATAAAACTTGGACTTATATTATGTTTGTACATAATAGCTGAGATTTTGAGAGTGATGTCAATATTGATTCTATATTGAAAGGAAGAACTCGGAAATTTAAAAAACAAAAAACGAGGTTATCATGCTTGTTTTCGAGCTAAAGTGTTTTTAAAACCCGAATTTTTAAGTTAACGCCCTCAAATTTTACCTGTGTTCCTGATCAAAGGTAAGCCGCCTAGTCAATCCAAACATTAACTGTGGGTGCTGCAATTGTCGAGGCTATGATGTTTTTGATAACATTACAGCCATGAGTATCCGGCGTTCTTAGATGCTCGAAGAGCCCTCTTTACCTGTATTTTTATAGCCATGGAAATCTCTTCACAACTTTGGTATTTTCACTCTACCATACTCCAAATGTTTGCAAACGTCCCTATAGTTAGGCCTTTTACTTAATGTATGTGCGAACAGTATAACACTTTGTTACACAAACTACCGCCACCTTATCATTGATTGAAGTAAAATTAGAGACATATGTCTTTGCGTTGAAATAAACCAGTTCCTCATCATTAAAGAACGATTGGTAGCAATGAGAGATCTTCACTGCCACTTTCCTCATCAAACGAGAATTGACGTCCAAATATCTGTGCAAGCTCTGCAAGCACGCTAAATGATACGTGTAGTAGTTGCATCTACGTACTTCTTTTCAAAATTTATTTAAAAATAATCAGAGATTAGTAAGAGAGAGAGAGAGAGAGAGAGAGAGAGAGAGAGAGAGAGAGAGAGAGAGAGAGGAGAAGGAGGGGGAGCATGGTTGCAACCGTTATATATTTCTTTCAATATCCAATAAAGAACCAAGTAATAAATTGAAAAAAATTGTTTCCAGTTACGTTTTGGACCAGGGAAGAAGTCACAAGCAAGTCCCGGTTGGCAGTTTCAGGTAAAATTGGAATACTAACAAGATGTCTCGGAAAACTCTCCTTGTATAAATACCAATCTTCCTGGTTTAGTCCCCGAGGCGTCTCTACAGCCCAGTTGCTATATACTATAGCTTGAAATACGGATATGCGTTATTTAATTTGCAGGTGGTAAAATTAGAAATTTCATATTCAAATTAAGGATCATTCTCCCTCAGAGAGAGCACTCTCTGATCTTCGAAGCGCTCTTTTGGCCCCAATCTATTTTTGGCACTACATTTGATCACTTTTACAGAGTTTTTACTTTCAATGTTTCTATTCCAACATTTGGTTGAGCCTATCTACTGAAGAGACATATTTTTGTCGAAATGCCGCATCTGGTGCATAAAAATTACCAAATATATTATATTATAGCCCTTCACATTCTTATATTTCAATAATAGGTAAAATTAAAATGGCTTTGTGGGTGAGAATGTCGAGATCGATACAAATGTTTAGCGTTGTGGTGCATACTTTCTTCTTTTTAATAGTGTTATTTATACCTGACTAACCGGTAACTGGAATGAAGTTTAGAATGGAGATCATTTCATGTTGGCAGTTCTTATTCTTGATATACAATTGGGGGCTCCCTTTGGTATTATATCTCATCGTTGAACAGAAAGTCATGGATTCGGCACTATATCTATTTGGATAAACCAAACCATGCTCAAATACTTCTATTGACAAACGTGTATGTCATGATTTTCATATTGTGAACTGAAATCAAATATTGATGTTGACTGTGTAGAAAGAAATTGATGTGAAATTCAATAATTTTCATCATGTTTAGTGTAAATTCTGTAAATGAGCAGTTTTCAAACACATATTGTAGGTGTAATCCGAAACCCGCATCTAATTTACATGTTTACACACACACAATGGGGAATTTCATATACTTTCAACCCCCACGCCCTTTAAGTACATTTGATCCTCTGACATACTTATTCATCGGAACAATTGTAATCTTATAAAATATTTTGTGTGACGTAATAACACGTCCAAGGTCCCAGGTCTGGCTGTAGATACTACCATCAACGCGCATACCGTACACATATCACTTTATGTATTAATTTATTCATCCTATTCAATTAGTAAGCTTTTACGTATTAACCACTCAATAGTCAGGATTTTGAGAAGAAAAATTAAACGTGTCAACAAAAATATGTTATTTCAATAATTGTGTAATGTTTTGGAAATTATTGTTACTCGTCTATTTTTGTTTTAACATATCTTATGTATTTAATGTATATAAAAGGATAACTACTTATGTCACTATGTAAAAAGTACACCACATATAGATTACACAAAGGTTGTACTCCTTCAACAACAATTTGAATGAAATATGATGTTGAAATTTAAAAAGCTTATGGATAAAACTTATTAATCAAACTTTTTACAGCGACAGAGCACAATCAAAACTAATCACCCACAAAGTGCGCAGCGTGTGTCACATAAGAGTCATACATTCGAGAGGTGTAAGGATCCGTGCCTCGATTGCTCATTTTCAAAATCAACACCTTCGCAAATTATAACACACATATCTATTATATTATTTTTGGTAATATCCCTTCTATACGAACACAATTTAAACATAGTATGTGAAATTGTCCGCGTCTGAAAAAAGTACTTCTGTGACACATGTAAAGTTTTGTATGATTATTTTGTGAGAGGGGTAATTAGTATTATAAAATGTCTTATGGATCTAAATATATGTTTCAGCTACCCCCTCACTGTCTTACGCACGTCTAAATCTACCTGAGTTACAGCATTTAGAAATTAGATTACAGCAATGAGTTGACTATGGTGAGATGTAGTAGATTTATCGTTACTCAGGAAAACAAACTGTTACCTATAGAAGCTTCTTTTGCGTTCGTTGTACCAAGGTATTTTTTTATGAAGTAGACAGGAACTCATTCCAGTGATATAAATTATACCATCTTCTATATGACGAGCATAATATGTACAATATAAGGGAACGATATATGTGAACTCGAGTTGTGTCCAAATATAACCAGTAATCATAATATCCGCAAAAACGAGTTCAATTATCAAAAATAACGTCAGCGAGGAGCATGTGAGTGGCGGCTATAACACGGAAACTCATCCGCACAGCAAGTGGTTAAAGGCGAGTAGGCATATCACGAGGATGTCAGTGTGTAGGTTAGATCAACCAAGACATCCTACTGCGACACCGGTCAGACTATCTCTGTCTCTCGCGCCCGTGCGAGCCCTTTAGTCGTTATTGATATAGAGAAAGTAAACGGAGGATATATCACAGAATAGTACACAATATAGATAGCGCGAGAAGAGAAGACATGAACATAGATACGACAATAACCTCTAAAATAGGTGCGTACAATGAACTAGCTATAAAGAGTTCTCTCCGTCAAAGCAGCTATTTAATAGGATTGCTTCAATGATAAGTATAATTTATGTAAATGAGCCCAAAACAATACTGTCAGACATATAATAGCTGCTATACGCGTATAACTTAGCGCGGGAAATGATTGAATACTCTGACTGAACTACGATTTCGATTATAATACACTGCAATATATACGATCAAACGTGATTATTGGTATTATGTTAGTGTATGCACCGTACGCATTTATTAAATAACTCGAGGCTCATGCACTACTTGCCTCAGACTTATGCCTCTATGCTGGATACTACTTTTTCTGAATTTAAATACAACTATGGGAGAAATTAATAACACATCATATTACGCACAAGCATATAGGAGTGATCAGTGGAGTAAAGAAAATAAAAAAGAACATAACATGTATAGTAATAATATTTAAGAGTTGACGATTGCCAAAGTCAAAGTCATCCACGCTTATCAATTATTAATAGTTAGTGTCAGTCTTGGCTCCCAATTATGAGAGTCCATCATGTTTTCAGTAAAATATCCAAATATGAAGCAGATATGTCAGATTCTGTGGTGTCCTTTATGTCGAATTTTCGTTCTGAGATATATCGAATAATGGATACATTAAATTTGTTTGGAATATAATGATTATGTCGTTAGATATCTGGATATCTATAAGCTCTTTATAATACCTCCGTCGTGCTGCGTGTAAATAATTAGTCTTTACAATCGTCGAATATTAAATTTGACATGTACCTTGATCAAAAACGGTGATCGTGAGGCTCGAGTGTCCCCTGCAGATTTACGTCTGTTAGACCATGATAAAAGAATATAATAAGCCCCCTCGCGTCGGAAGACTATATTGATTTTTTGTGTTCATTATTTCCAAGTCATTATGTAACTGCGTGTGCTAGGCACTCTCCTCGTCACCGTTACTGTGCTTTGAGGACATTTACTATAAGCGTGTACAAATATGAGCAACAGATTGCTGCTATATATTCTATCATTTGAGTATAGCTTTATACTCTGTTATTAAGATTAATACAAGAGCATAAAGAGAAAAATATTAACAGAGAGATAGATAATCTAATCAGTATACGTTCTCAGCTAACAGTCTTAATAACATTATCTCTCCTGTTGTAAGTGAAATAAAAATCTTATAGGTATTATTTTGGAAATGTTGGATCTGATTCAGGTATTGAGATATTTATCTAAAGATTAAACGATCGCATACAAGATAATAAATATATCTGCTCATGTGTACTCATTGATCTAGTACAATACAGGTTAGTGTACTTGATTTTCCAGTATTTGAGATATATTATACAAACTGCAAACTAAGATAAGACTGAGGAGTGACAATCTGGGTGGAAAGAATGAGAGAGACCAAAAACGAATATAAAAGCAGACGATGCGAGTTGGGAGACATAGCGTGACTCAGATAACGGGGTGCCTAAATATTCTCAGTATCTCCGAAAAATTCCGCTCTCTCCAAGGAGAAGTTGTAGCACCTGATCGAGAGGAAGAAAAGCTACAGTTTTCAACTATCCCATATTCTCATGAGTTCAAGTTATACCGTGTTGAAAGACCGATCTCATATTTTACCAGGCGATGCTTAGTATTAATATACAATTTGTAGCTATTATTATGCAGTCAGATTAAAGAATACATAGTCTTATACTTCAATTATATTACTTCCATCTGTACATTACGAATATAGTATCATGTCTTTCCACGTGCGTATATGAAAGACTCCTATACCAAACAACGAGCTCCCATCTACTTATTTCAATATTTGTCGAAATCAATCAATTTTTGAATCCATATCAATCAAGTGAGAGGTACAATTCTTAATATGACTATATGTTACTATTACATAAAATAATAACTGTGGTATTCATACATATGGTAAGTTCCATTGTGTGAGCGCGTCTATTTCAATTTATATTCTGTGTAGTTATGAGGCAATAAATACGATGACAAAACTCTCGAGTATTATAACGTGCTCAGTAACTCTTATATAGAGTTCGGGATAGGCTTAAAGCACAACACCAGAGTGAAAAAACAATATATAAAGAGGAGCGATCATTGAGTGGAATTCTCCCCCTATCTAATCTCGCTGACACGCTGCTTCTATAAGTGCCAACACTCTCTACATATTGGTGTCAGATTCCTGACTCCTTAGAGCTCATGATCTATATGTGCTAAACAGATGCTCGTTTAATGTGAGTTCTTTCAAATATACCTTTAATCAATGCTTAGTCAATATAGAGAGACTAAATTTACATCTATCTATTCCGAGGTAGATGGTGCAGATTACTCTCGTGAACGTGACCATATATAAATAACGACGGATAATACCTCTAGACGTTCCTGAGTAGGCATATTTACGGTGCAACGCCCCGCTTGTGGTATACGCACCAAAGACCGGCAGGGATGCAAGGTGATACATTCATTTTGTCATTCACTATCAGCATTGCGGGTAATTAACAACCACATTAGTGTTGTTAACAAAATCAAGAATCCGTGAAATTGGGAGCGTGGTTTTCAAAAGTGTGAATTTCCGATATTGAGAAGTAGTTTTGAGAATAGCGCTGGATCCGTATATCAGGCTGCTCGGATCACAATCCACTCTCCTCGGAGCGGCCACCATTAGTCGTTTATCACAGGTAGAGTATAGAAACGGAATCTCACTCGCCTGATTTGTGACTCAAAAAGCCTATTACCTCTCTCGCTGGTGATCGCGCTCTTAATACCCTCAACATCGGAGTAACATGTCAGACATATCGTCTGGATTATAGTAAATTTCTGCAATCTCTTTTTTGCATTCATGCCTCTTATCGCGCGTCGAGAATCGATACCCGATATTGTGCATTGACAAAAAGCCTAGAGAGTTCATCCATTAGCATTACAAAAGATATCTAGGTAGATAACCAGGACTGGTAATACAAGCACAATAAGTTTAACACGTAATAAATGTTGAAGTTTCATTAGTACCTCATTAGCTAGGTATATATATGATTCAGACGTCTTCAGACGATTTAGATAGCGACGTATACGGGTAAACGTGTGGTGATAGATGCCATAATTAGACAGGTATCAAAATTCTAGTCTTCGTATACTCACGTAGACACCAAACTTCGTTGAACATTTTTGAATTTCCCGGGGGGAGGTACACAGATAGTGAGCGAGTACATCTGTTTGTTAATTTCCATATTACCACCAACTACATGCGACTACACCATTTGCCAGTATTTGGTAATAATTATTTTCACAAAAGCAGCCTCAGTGAAACGCTATTTGCTCGATCAAAATTTAACCACTTGAAATGCCGACTCGAAATTGAGATGAGAGTATTTAACATACGAAATAATTGATTTTCTACACAAAACAGCTGCTAGCCATTTACCAAATATAATGCCACCCCAGTTATAATCCAAATGTCTCCCGTAGTTATGCTAAGATATGTATGGAATGACTAATTTAACCTGGAGAGTTTAAAATAGCTACAAGTATAATAATGTATTATCTAACCAATGAAAATCTAGTAAGGTAACATATTAACAAATATTCGAGCGTTGATGATCAATAGATAGTTGGAAACTCGCGGTATCACAACTCGAGTGATCTAATTCTTCAAGTGCAGGAGAAGAGTTTTATTTATTACATGTACAGTGCAGTTACATGGCAATCATCGTAGTGACTCGATGGAACTCTGACGTGTATTCCTCTGAGGTGATAGTCGTGCTCTTTTACTATTTACTAATATTATTTCACGCGAGCCTCATACACGAAATACCTAGAATATAAAAGAACTCGCATAATTATCTCAAAAACCATCTTACTGCCAAGACTCAGCCAAGCTGTGACGCTTAACAGGCTTCACATATACGAGAAATGACAACTATTGACACTGCAATTATGGTATTTATCAATACCGATTACTCATCTTAACGTAATTATATAACCAAGGTGATCCAAGCATCTTGTGGACCCGAGCGGTATCGTGATGGAATGTGTGTGTGAGAAAAGTTCGTGTTTCATGAAGCTGCGCGCTTTTTTATCCCCCAATTGTAGAATACCGCCAATCTCGTATCTCGAATCTTTTACTTAGTGCTTCCACGTGAGAGTCGCGAGTATTAATTTTAGTCTTTCACTGGACCAACAACACCCTCATAGTGATTGACTGAGTCCAGATTCAGGACGCATTGTGAACACCACGTTTGAGCCGCATCGCAAGCGCCCACACATATGTACACCTTCCTTAAGTAATCTGGACAAACTTATTTTATTCACACCAGCTAGATGGTCTAAGCCTAGGAGTGACGTTAATTAGGGTCCTTCTAATTACCAAGCTGTTTGTATTTATCTTAGGTTGTTTTAGTTAGGAACTTAATCGCAAGATCTAACAAAGTGATCAATCTTGTAAGTCCCAAACTATGCGAATACAAAACAGGGTTAGGCACACACGATTAGATCAACTCCTGCTTATGTGATTTACTCCAAATTAGAGAACGCCACCTGAGTGGCGGTATGAGATGCATACGAGATGAGTATGCGCCACCACTGTTCGCGAACTGTCACACCTAAACGTGAGTCCATTGTCTTTGGTGCAGGAAACCTGAATAATACGATTAGCAAATATAAAGTGTATAAAAGAACGATTTCTACAAAATTGGTTATGAAGCACGTCAGACAGAATTTTATCAATGATAATGTTCAGTTGCTCGTCCAGTCTTGGACTTTTTCTATGTAAAGGGTATATCGTAATGCATGTCATTTCATTTGTTATTGACGTAGATTATGGCTGTCTCGTGGATGTATTCAGATAATTTGTGCGATTCTTTTTCTAATTCTGTAACTTCCGTGAACATTAGTACAAAGAAAAACCCGAGGTAACGTCGGTCTCGACTAGAGTGCCTCTAACACAGCAGCTGTACATGTAAATAACTTTTCATGAACTGTATCGATGTGAAACCGGGCTGTCAAACATTTTCACTCAATAGATCTTTGTTCACATTATATCTTGTTCTACATTATATTGTGTTATTGTATTGAGTTTACTAACAGTACTTGTTGGTTTCATCATTATTCGTTAACACCAATTTCGTTGGATTTCGTTGATGACCGCAACCACGAATTCAAATGTTTCAACGGAAGTTTGGAGGTTTTCTTGATAGAAGATTTTCCTGTTTTTGCTCGTCATTTGTCCACCAACCGGAGCGACAATACATATATAATGAAACTTTTCCGGTAAACTTATGTGATACCCCCGGTATCTCACGCTTTTGGGCATTGAGACTCGCGCTTTTCAATGCAATCTTCGATCTCACCGCGCGGGTAGCGCATGACAAAAAAAATTCAATTTTCTAATCAACGATGTCAAATTCCATGTATAGACTAAGAAGCCAATAACACTGTACAAATATACTTTGCAATCGACTAATTTTTCACTCTCCTGAACCAATGGGGCGCCGAGTAGTAGATTTTTACACCTGAGTTCTACCCCACGCATCTCAAAATTAGTCGATAATTGCCACACTTTTGAACCACGCTCCCAATTCACGGAATTCTTGATTTGTTAAACAACAACTAATGTGTGTTAATTACCCCGCATGCTGAATAGTGATGACAAAAGAATTATTCCCTGCGGTTTTAAAACGCATTGACCAATATCGAAAGTAGAAATCGCGTTTTATTCGTCGAAGATACAATCACCCGATAAAGGTTAAAATTTCATGAAAATTTGAATAAGTTTAAACTCATTAAATTGTTACGTAAGACAACTAAGGGATTGCACTGAAATATAAATGCAAGAAGGACGTTCCGATTGATGAACCAATGTGATTTTTTTTTCACGGTGGGCCTCATCCCACAATTTACGTATCCACGAAACAGTGATGTTTGCCTCATCCACGAAAATTGATGCCCACGAAATTGATGAACCATCAGTATTCATATTCTGATTTCCCGATGTAGGTCAAAAATTGGTGCGACAAAAGAAGAGAGGGCTTGGAAGAGCTTTAAGTAGATTTGTACGTTATACTAGCAGAGAAGTATTAGAGTAGATATACTTATTCTACTTTATATAAAATATTAATCCAGCTGGTGTTTGTTTCCAATTAACTGAATCTTATTAACTAGATTTCCCGTTCAGGTCCAACTCTCCATGTAGAATAGGTTTCGGATTAATATAGGCGTTACTCTAGCCGATATCCCCACTCTCCCTTTGCTCTCTTTCCTTCCTTAATTTGTTGTTTATAATCATCTATCTGAACCAATTTGATTATTTGTTAAACAATTATTTGATGTATTAGATAACTTTAGAATTATTTACCTACAGACACATTTTTTACCAATATTATTTTCCATAACGAGAATGAGCGAGGAACGTTGGATTATATCTCTCTGTTTCTTCTTTCTCTTTCATTATCTTAATAACAATTTTATCACAAATAGAAAATAGAATTGAGCCAACAGCAGCGTCTATTTTAGGCCACATCCCGACATAAAGGCCATACACATGTATATAAAGATATTGCAACAAAGTTCCAGTCTTCCGAGGGGGCGGGCGGGCTATATCTTGATAACACAAGACGTACCGCTGGAATGGCTACTTTTTTGACAATCAAATATATTAACGATATGCTAATTTAAGCAATCTGTTTTATCAATGGTTAGACAATTCGACATACATCATTTTCGAAAATTATGTCCATTTGATATATCCCGAAGACTCGACATAAAGACACCACAGAATCTGAACATATTCTGCTTCATATTTTTGGATATTTTACTTAACATGACTCTAATGGCAGACTGACAACTACATTATATGATAAGCGTGATGACTTTGACTTTGCAATCGTAAACTTTCCTTCTATGTAGTAATATATACGACTATCACCTGCTTTAGGTGTGTAATCTCCCAGTTGATTCGATAGAAGAGGCATGCTTATGCGTATGCATATTTTTAAAGGCGAGGTCAACTACTAACAAAAAAGTTGATGATGCAGGGTTATAACGAATCTCGTTTTAAAGTCATTCATTTCCGCAAATTCTTACGGTTCGCTATAATGACCTTGTTTGCCATTAACAAATTATCACTAAGTCATTATGTTGACTGATTTGTTTCATACCCTTTGTTAGACTGTCATTTTCCTTACTAGATTTTGACTACGGGTAATCCGTTTACTTTTATTCGACTAAGGGCTCACGGCGGGTGTGACCGGTCAGCAGAGGATGCTTACTCCTCCATGGCAACCTGATCCACCTTCGCTTTTGTCGGAGAGTCCGTGTTGCCCTACACTCGATTTTGTATTTATGTTTTTTGGATTATGATTACGTTTGACACAAGTTAACTTCGCCTTTTTGACCATTACATCAATGGGTGGTAAATTTATTCACTGGAATCCGTACTTTAAAAATAACTGTAACGAAGAAAAATTGTAACATTTTCCATACGATAAAACTACAACCCGCACACTATGCTACTAATGTTTAACCATAGGTATTTACTTACATGGGTAGGAACAATAGCATACATTAATAAGTCTCCATATACAAAAATAGGTAAGAACTTTCAAGGGAAATATATTAATGGGTATGGTTTCAAAAATATTAGATATGTTTATGGGGGTGTTTTGAAAATATCAGCGGCACGTCTACACCTACTAGTACAAGTGGTTTGGGGGATGGTTTTTTTTTTGGTAAAAAGTTGATTAATAGTTTATCCATAAGCTTTTAATTTCAACATCATATTTCATTCAAATTGTGTTGAAGGAGTACAACCTTTGTGTAATCTATATGTGGTGTACTTTTTACCATAGTGACATAAGTAGTAATCCTTTTATATACATTAAATACAGTAAATATGTTAAAACAAAAATAGACGAGTAACAATAATTTCCAAAACATTAGCACAATTATTGACACATGCATATTTTTGTTGACACGTTTAATTTTCTCTTCAAAATCCTGACTATGAGTGGTTATATACGTAAAAGCTTAACTAATTGAATAGGATGAATAATATAATACATAAAGTGAATGTGTACGGTATGCGCGATTTGATGGTAGTATCTACAGCCAGACCTGGGACCTTGGACGTGTTATTACGTCACACAAAATATTTTATAAGATTAAATTGTTCAGATGAATAAGTATGTCAAAGGAGGATCAAAGTACTTAAAGGGCGTGGGGTTGAAAAGTATATGAAATTCCCATTGTGTGTGTGTAAACATGTATTAAGATCGGGTTCGGATTACACCTACATTGTGTTTGAAAACTCTCATTTACAGAATTTACACTAAACATGATGAAATTATTTGAATTTCACATCAATTTCTTTCTACACAGTCCAACATCAATATTTTGATTTCAGTTCACAATATGAAATCATGACATACACGTTTGTCAATAGAAGTATTTGAGCATGGTTTTGTTTATCAAATAGCGTCCATAATTTGCCGAAATCCATGACTTTCTGTTCAACGATGAGATTTTAAACCAAAGGGAGCCCCAATTGTATATCAAGAATAAGAACTCCAACATGAAATGATCTCATTCTAAACTTCATTCCATATACCGGTTTAAAGTCAGGTATAAATAACCAAACTAATTAAAAAGAAGAAAGTATGCACCACAACGCTAAACATTTGTATCGATCTCGACATTCTCACCCACAGCCATTTTAATTTACCTATTCATTGAAATATAAGAATGTGAAGGGCTATAATATAAATCTTATACGGTACCAATTT
>CAJDSM010004735.1:0-14055 GCA_903981925.1 Ostrea lurida
GAGTCAGTGAGAAAACCTTCGCTACAAATATATATCCGAAATAAGAGAGATAGATTTTGTGCCATGTTGAAACACATGCTGCGAAAGACAAGGATTATTTGAAGTTGAAGTTTCGTGCAAAAAAAAACCAACCGAACAAAATGAAAGAATACAAGGCTTGTTTTAAAGCAAAATGGTCATTTTTGTGACAAAATACGATGTAATGCGAATGTTACGACTTATTGATACTGCTGCTCTACATTGGTATTGCTGTTGAGAGCATTGATGTATTGAACATTGACTGCTTCATTTTGTTGCTGGAAAAGAACTGATTTGAGATTATATGAATGTTGTACAATATTTTCATTCAATCGGATTCGATTAATCTTTGAGAATGCAATATAATTATTGAAATGCAATTGGTTTCAAAAACAACTATTAGTTTTCTACATACTTATTGTTCAAAACTACAGTGCTGGAATTTTGAATTAATTAATCTTTAGTATACAGGGAGTATTTTAAGATTGAGACTCTTTTTTATCATTGTATTTGTTATTAGTTTTTAAATTATGTTCCTGACATTTTTAATTTTCAAAAATATTTGAATTGACACTTTTATTGGATCAATGATTTAAATGCATAAAAAATGTTTCACATAATATTTGTACAGAAAGCATTTTCTAAGTCCAGAGAATGAAAAGAAATTAGTTCTATTCAATTAACTTCTAAATGTTCTATGTCCATAACATTTTAATTCTAAACTAAATCCAAATATTTCCCAAATCAATTGTTCTATGTCCATTTTTAAGGTCTAAATTCATCCATTTCTGTTAATCTTTCACGAAAAATGATGTGTTTTTGAAAAAATATGACATGCAATTTGTCATCATGTCGATTTTTGATTTTCAAATGTCAATTCCCGAAAAAATACAAACCTCCAAACTTTGAAGCCATTTTCCCAAAATTTTACAAAACCTTGTTAGAACATTATAATTCTCAGGCAGACGGAGTTTATCTAACAAGTTCTGTCTTCATATATGAAATATTAAAAATAAGTCTATCGCAATAAAGGGGAAGGCACAATTAGTACCCATAGGAATACCAACAGATTGTTGGAAGACATGGTCTCCAAAGACTACATAAATATTATCTATAAGAAACCCAAGCATGCTCTTAATATCTTCTTCAGAGTACTTGTGTGGGCAATCAGAGTGGTTTCTGACAAAATATGTATCTTGTTTCCCAATGACCAGAAACTTGTATTTTCGGGTGCCGTTTTTGTTCAAAAAACAATTATCAAACTAGAATATCAACTATATCAAGAAGAATTCAGATAAATATCCACTCTTCTGGTTCATTGGTTCTTGAGAACAAGATTTTTAAAGATTTTCCTTCATATTTGCATATTAAATTTTGATTCCCTACTGTGGCCCAATCCTACTTCCGGAGGCCATGGTTTGAACAAACGTGAATATCCACTATATCAGGAAGCCGTCATATGAATTTCAGCATTCCGGGGCAAGTGGATCTCGAGAAGATTTTTAAAGATTTTCCCTATGTATTCACATTTCAAAGTTTGATCCCCTATTGTGACCCCATAGTAGCAAGGGGGTCATGATTTGAGCAACCTTGAATCTCCACTATACCAGGAAGCTTTCACATAGATTTCAGCTGTTTTGGCTCTGTGGTTCTCGAGAAGATTTTTAAAAGGTCTCCTTATGTATTCACATGTAAAACTTTGATCCCCATTGTGGCCCCATCCTACCCCCGTAAGTCATGATTTGAACAAACTTGGATCACTACTATACCAGGAAACGTATATACTGTACATGCAGCTTTTCCTGGCGTGGTGGTTCTTGAGAAAATTTTAAAGATGTTCCCTATATATTAATATATCAAATTTTGATCTCCTATCGTATCTTCGGGGGTCATGGTTTAAATAAACTTGAATCTCCACTACACCAGAAAGCTTTCATATAAATATCAGCTTTTCAGGCCCAGAGGTTCTTGAAAGGAAGATTTTTAAATGACACCACCATATCTTTGCATTTTCGTGATTATGTCCCCTTTGATGGGGACTTATCCTTCATTTGAATAAACTTGAATACCCTTTATCCAAGGATGATTTGTAGCAAGTTTGGTTGGATTTGGTCCTAAAATGTGAAAAGTGAACAGACGGACAGACGGACGGACAGACAGATAGACGACGGACAAAAAGCGATCAGAATAGCTCACTTTAACCTTCGCCTTTTTGTATACTGCAACTTTATACAACGATTCCTCACGAAAGCGAGGCCAACTTCTAACAAAAAAGTTGATGTTGCAGGGTTATAAGAAATCTCGTTTAAAGTCAGCATTTCGCAAAGTCTACGGTCGCTTTAATGACCTTGTTTGTGATTACAAATTATCACTAAGTCATATTTTGACTGATATGTTTCATAACCTTTGTTAGACTGTCATTCTCGTACTAGCGTTGATGACGGGTAACCCTGTTTATTTTGTTTCGAATATGAGATCATGGCGGGTGTCATCAGTCAGCAGAGGATGCTTACTCGTCTACTCCTCCATGGCACCTGTTCCTGCCTTCGCTTTTGTCGGAGGTCTGTGTTGCCCTACACTCGATTTCGTAGATATGTTTTGGGTACTATGATTGCATTGTCTAAATCATCACATTGGCCTTAAAACAGAAATAATTCTATAGTATCAGTCAAAAACATTGTAATCTTAGTTTTTCTTATTATTACAGCTTTCTCAATCGTTTATTGAATGCTATTAGAACATTGTCTAATATCAATTCTGATCTCAACAATGTCATAACCTGCTCTATTATGATACGACCTATGTTAAATACAAGAATGTCGTCACCTATCTTTATAAAGCGATCTATGATAGTTTTGAGTTTCGACATTTTGATTTATGCTATCTTATTGCAATATATAACATATTTGATTGTTGTCATTACATGTAATTGTTAAACGTTATGCTGGTACCAGCTTATTGATATTGTAGGAGATGCTTTAGGGGATCTCAACGGAATGGAGTTCAGTACATTAGACGATGATAATGACAAGTCGACTGGGAATTGTGCGGTAACATCTCATGGCGGATGGTGGTACAACAACTGTGCAACATCAAACCTGAACGGACAGTTTGAGTTTCCTAAACGTAGCTTGAAATCCATGTACTGGTACAGATGGTCGTTAAAAGGAAGCGAAATGATGGTTAAACCTACTGCTGAAAAGTCTGATAGCTGGAGTCTTTAGTCTTACTATGGTAATCTAATTGATAACTCAGCTGACCAATACATTTCCTTTAAAACTATCATTGTGTTGATTTCTATTAGCAGGGAGTTTGAATCAAATTACAGAATTGAGATCTCAAACATTTCATAAGATATAGATCATCAGCACGTGTTCGGGTTAATTTAATGAGTGATCATCGTAAATGTATATACAAATAATGAATGTGCACTCTTATTGAGAGAAATGTTTGTATTCTATCGGACAGGAATGTGAAGATAATGCAAACTCAACTGTAGCGCAAACATGGAATTCAGGCCTCAAGACCATACACTGAGAATTGACTTAAGTCTTAATTTTAAATCCAGCTCACTTGAGCAATAATTGTCATAAACAAACATTTGTATGATAAATCTAAGGATATATACGTGATCAAAATTCTGACTGAAGTCTACTCTTAGTTTATCGTCTTGAGGCCTGGACACATTATAGGAGAGGTGCGTAGAAGGAGTAAGCACCCTCTGTTGATTAAACATCCCACCGTGAGCTTTACATCCTAATTATGTAAACTGAACAATATGTAGGCAAACTAAAAGTATGTAATGAACAATGAATGTGAAACGACCAGACAGAATGGAATATAGTGATAAGCTGTATTGGTAAATCACGCCCAGACAGATAAGTTGTATTGGTAAATTCGGCACCTGGCTCAAAAAGGGCACAGACAAGCAAGTTATAAAAGTTTGACAAAAAAAAAAACCATTTTATAGGTGATTGAAATAATGACTTCAGTCTGAATTTGTATCCTGATCCCGGGGCCCAATATGTCCAGGGTATTCTTAATTTTTGTATTCCTCACGAGGATACTCAACATCTTCACTTTTCATTGACGCAGCACAGTTAAGGTTGCAATAAGGGGACGTGTCCAAATATCAACACAGGAAAGTGTATTATGACATCACACACACAAATAATGGAACACTTGCAATATCCTAAAATAGAATAATTAATGTTTCTTAAATGCACAGAAGCATAGTACTGTACAACAACCTACATTAAACGGCTTGCTAGGGTCTGAGTGAATACAAAAAGGCGAAGTTAACATTGTGTCAAACGTAATCATAATCAAAAACATATACAAAATCCGAGTGTAGGGCAACACGGACCTCCGACAAAAGCGAAGGTAGGATCAGGTGCCATGGAGGAGTAAGCATCCTCTGCTGACCGGTCACACCCGCCGTGAACCCTTAGTCAAAATAAAGTAAACGGGATTACCCGTAGTCAAATCTAGTAGGAAAATGACAGTCTAACAAAGGTATGAAACAAATCAGTCAACATATGACTTAGTGATAATTTGTAATCGCAAACAAGGTCATTATAGCGACCGTAGAATTTGCGAAATGATGTCTTTAAACGAGATTCGTTATAACCCTGCAGCATCAACTTTTTTGTTAGTAGTTGGTCTTGCTTTAAAAAGTCCGCATACGCATAGCATGCTCTTGCGTATCGAATATAACTGGGAGATATACACACCATAAGCAGGTGAAGTGGTATATTACTACATAGAAAAGGAAAGTTGACGATTGCAAAGTCAAAGTCATCACGCTTATCATATAATGTAGTTGTCAGTCTGCCATTAGAGTCAATGTTAAGAAATATCCAAATATGAAGCAGATATGTCAGATTCTGGTGTTCCTTTATGTCGAGTAATCTGACGGCTTCTTATAAGCAAAACATTGATCGCGATGCACATGTTATCATGACATCATCGTGATCTAGTGTAACATATTTCCTGATCTAGAGGTGTCGGATCAACTGGTTTTTGTATTGTATTTTTGCATTTGGGGGGGGGGGCAGGAAAAAAAATAATTTTGAAGTAAATGCAAATATATTTGGAGATATTTAAAAGACTATCAATTTGAGCATAATGTTGAATTTATGAATTCAATAAATATTTTCTATTTATCCTGTACGAAAGCATTGCTGGCTTATTTATTGCTAAGGGGTATATGGGTGGGCCATGCATATCGATTCATGCAGGAGCGATGCTCTTAATGCATCACAATGTGATTTTTAACGCAAACCAAATACGTATTAAGCTATTCTAAAAGTTGCATTCCTGATAAAATGTAAAGGCAAAAATACGAACAAACGATCAATCTTGTAAGTCCTAAATATAATAGAAAAGGAAGAGTTGGCAATTACGAACCCTGGACATACCAGAGGTGGGATCAGGTGCCTAGGAGGAGTAAGCATCCCCTGTTGAGCGTCACACCCGCTGTGAGCCCATAGTCTTGATCAGGTAAACGAAACAATCCGTAGTCAAATCAGTGTGTGAAAAACGACTTAACAATGGACATGAAATACATCAGACATCATTTAACTCAATGGTAGGTCATATTGGTAACTAAATTGTTTTATTTACCTAATTGAAGAGTTTTGTTGTTTTACTAGATATTAATTATTTTCTAGCTATTTTGTGTGTCTATTGGACCGCCGGTCAATAGTTTTGAATTTTGGCCCGGCGATCTATTGACCGGTAATAGTGAGGGTATCAGATGCATTGCTAGCTATGACGTTCGTAACGCAACGTAATGCAATATACTTCAAATGACGTCATACTAGTAGCAATGTAATGGAAATTTTACAATGATTTAAAAATGCATTTACATATACTTTTACACGTTAAAAAATTAAGCACTAACAAACTGTACATGTAATTAGGTAATAAAACTGTTATTTAATGTCTGAACAGTCAATAGACCGGAATATTGTTACCTCGGTATTGGGAACAGCTCAATGCACGTTCTATTGATAGAGAAAACGTCGTCAATAAATCGAAATGTCGAATTAAAAAGCCACCGCTAGGGATTTCTTCTTTTATGTAGAAGCTTTTGAATGGATTCTGCCTCATAAGAATATAAAAACAGGTCAGCTAACAAGGAGCACGATTTGTGTCCATTGGAATTCCAACAGACTGTTAGAAGACCCGATTGCCGAAAACTATAAAGATATTGTCAAATATGAACTCCAGCATTTCTTGTATCAACTTCGTAGTGTTAATGTGTAGAATCAGAGTGGAGTTTAATAAAATACCTTTTTATGGTTGATTACTAAATAAGAATATATCTTTTCCATTTCTGTTAACGAAACAACTGTCTATAATGTTACAAAGCCTTGACTTTAATTTATCGTGCTGGATGGTCGTGAAAAGTGCTGAAAAGCATGTGAAAGGTTTTAGTATTTCAAATTCACTAGAAGTTCTTTAGAGTTTTTTATAATCAACATTTGATTTACACACTTCTGCATAAGTAGTTTCACAATACGTCTGAAGTTGTTCCTTGACAGCTGTCAATATTTTCGTGAGGAGTAAAGACAGGGACTTGATAGAAACATTTACTAGATTCATTAATATTTATTTGTTTGTAAGGGTTTTTATCAAGTTTGGAATCCAGTATAGGGATGGTAATTCATATTCGTCCATCCTATTGACTGGGATATTAAATATGTTAAAACTGAAGTATGATTTTGAAGAATCATATCATATCATAAAATATTATATTATATCACATTGTATAATATCATATTATATAAATATTGTATATGTTGAGGCTATACGGAAGCCCATTGAGGCCAGTTTATAGAAAGACATTTTTTTATTGCGTTTTAAAACGCAATAATCGTTGCGTTTAAACGCAAAAGATTGCGAATTAAACGCAAAGATTATTGCGTTTAAACGCAAAAGATTGCAATTAAACGCAAAGGTTATTGCATTTAAACGCAAAAATTATTGCGTTTAAACGCAAAAGATTGCGTTTAAACGCAATGTTTTTTGCGTTTAAAAGCAATAATATTATTGCGTTTAAACGCAAAACCATTATTGCGTTTAAACGCAAATATTAATTGCGTTTAAACGCAAAAGATTGCGATTAAACGCAATAATTATTGCGTTTAACGCAAAAGTATATTGCGTTTCAAACGCAATATTATATTGCGTTTAAACGCAATAGCATTTTGCGTTTAATCGCAATGACTTTATATATGAATTATTGTTATCTCAAACTGTTGGATGTTAAAATGGAATAAACTGATTTATTCTACTCTTTTAACTCGAAATGACTATAAGGAAATAGTGTGTTGGGAACGAATTCGTCTTCAGCCTATATATATTTGTAAGAGCTGATTTCAGTTGTGATTTGTTACATTTGCACTACCTGGCATAGGACTTGTCGAACGTGGTACTTTTAGTATTTCCTCTATTTTTGTTTTGTTTTTATTTTGCTTTGGTAACAATTCAACATTATGGAGGCAACATTTATAACTTGCTTGTCTGTGCCCTTTTGTTAGCGGCTGTCTACCATTTCAATATCGGTAGACGCTAGAGGTTGTTAAATTCAACTCCTCTTATTTCTCTCCTGCTATTTGAACACAAACACGTAAATGAAATTCCTCAAATTGTATATAACAATTTAAAATTCCCATAGAATATGAAATCAATCTCAGTTATCAATCAAAATTGCTGCAAAAGAACTGCAAAAGACCAACAGTGTTATATTTGTGCCTTTTTAGACTACTATAAAAATGTTTGAAACTATCTAACTTGCAAACGGATGCTATAAGAGCATGTCTCTATTCGATCTGACTCCATTTGACTTCGCATCTGTCATAAGATATTCCGAATATATCACATGATTTGTAAGGTGTGGAGTTTTATATAGATCTGATAAATCATATAGTACAAATAGGTTGTTGGTTTCCTACTTTGAGAAAAAGCGTTGCTATGGATAGAACAATATATTGTTAACTTCTTCTTTTGGGCGTTTTAAAACGCATCATTATTTTGCGTTTACACCACAATTATAATATTTGCGTTCTAAACGCAGAGTCTTTTGGCGTTTAATCGCAATAATATTTGTTTTAATCGCATGTTTTGCGTTTATCGCAAACAATTTTGCGTTTAAACCGCAATAATTATTGCGTTTAAACGCAATAGAAAAAATTATCTCTTCTTTGATCTGGCCTCAGATGGGCTTTCCGTACAGGCTAGCCTCGGTTGACAATGTTTCCTTCTCAGGGGTGAACAATTTTCAATGTTACCCTCACTATATGCAATATTTTTTAGTTCACTGAATGTTATAAAACAACAAAACCATTTGTCTGTTGACTTAATCACTGTCATGTGACTGATCTGCGTTTATCAATGCTGGTAATTCTCGTTCACACAAACACCACTCAACGACGTCGCTTAACCCTACGGCAAACCGTACGCCGCATAATATATAAATGGCGAATTGGTATTCTCTCAGTTTCAATACGCAAAGAGGATCCCATGTGTATGACGACTTTTTTAAAAGGGAGTTCCAACGACTAACAAAAGTTGATTTGAGGATAAAGTCTCGGTGTTTAAATCATCATTTCGCAATTCTTAATGGTCGCCTTTTGATGAATGACCTTGTGTTTGCGATTAAAATTATCAATAGGTCATAGTTGACTGATTTGTTGCAATACCCTTTGTTAGCCATGTTTTTTTCTATTAGATTTGGACGACCAGTAAACCCCTTTAAACCGTTGTTTCGACTACAGGCCCACGTGTTCGAGTGGATCGGTCGCAGAGTCATGCTTTACTCCTCCATGGACGACATGATCCGCCTTCACTTTGTTGGAGGTCCGTGTTGCCCCTAACACTCGATTTTTTATATGTTTTTTGGGATATTATGATTACGTTTGCCACGATGTTAACTTCGCCTATTTGTATAGAAACTCCTTATATTATCTCCTTATATTATACTAAAAAATGTTTGATCTCTCTTCTCAATCCTTACATGTCCTATCCTACCCATGTAAAGGCAAATATAACGAACAGTGAACCATATGACGTAGAACAGGTATTGGACGGCCGATTTCATGTATAGAAAGATGTTTAGCAATCGGCCACCTCACCTTACTGGCTCCATGAGCAAATCCCCAATGGACGTTATTGTCGTCAAATGACAACTTCCCTCTCAATATTGATTAGTCATTCAGTACACGTGAATTTGGTCCAATTGGGGGAAATGCTCGTAAGTTTTTCCTCTCCGAAAGATTTATTAAAAACAATCTCTTGTCTACAAATTCCATAAAACTGATTGACCCCTAATTATCTGATCTCGTACTGTGTGCGTGGCCTACCTTGTAATTGAATTCGAATCACAAAATCATCAGCTTTATTAGCCTTCCACTTTGTACCATAGAATTTTGATGTTCGGAGCGGCTTGTACACACTACGATAAGAAAGAACCACCTTTTGTATGTGGTTCGATGAGGGGAGTGCGCAAGGACGGAATGGGGCGGGGGTCAAGCAGGAAATAAGCCCGAGGAAAATGAGGTGTCACGCGAGCGGTGCAAAGCTCGACAGTTCGTACGCAAGTCGCTTTTTGGTGAATATAATATAGAATGACTGATTTTCTTCAGATGTATCAACATTTGGGATCATACCTGGATATTTTGAACCCTATATTTTTTTTCTTTAAGAAATAAAACAAAATGAATCAATGCTGGATACAAACTATACAAACAAAAAAAAAAAAAACAAAAACAAAAAAAAAACAAAAAAAAGAAAGAAAAAAGAAGAAAAAAAAGAAATGGAACTTGAAATTGAAATGAAGAAATATTACATAAATTAAGAATAAAACGGTAGTGACGAGATGATCAAAATTAGAATCATGGATATTGATAAATAAAATAAAAGATATCCTTTTGTTTAAAAATGCCTTTTGTGTTGAATTTTCATTCATGATTTTTTGCCGAATAGTAGGATATTATTTTTGTAGCAAAAAAATATATTTGCTCATTCGTGTACTTTATCCATATCTGCTTAATGTTTGCCAGAATCAGAAATATATTTGTATACAAAAAACGTAATATATATCAGCTTTCAGTATGCATTAACACTGAAGACAAATTCTGACAGGCTTGTCACTTAACAGCTTTGTTGTTACCGCTGCACTAAAAACATACACAGTATCCTGACAGCATACTCATCAAGTACATCGGGATTGTACAAAAATAAAATATTCAGCTTGAATGCCCCCACGTCTTCATCCAGTACGTTTCACATCTGGAACCATTATTGCTCAACACGCACCTCGTCTAGTTTAAAATTTCCGCATACAATTAGACTAATTTAGGGTCTGCGACACAATAAAATATGAACGCGGGCATTCTTTATTGCTCCCCGGCATTTCCATTTCTCATTTCACCATCTACATAATGAACGCACCGCACGTTTCTTTCTCATCATCATGAAGGCAAAAATGTTCAACTTAGTTATTCTTTTCGTATTTTTCGGATTTCCTTTGGCATCGAATGCAGTGGCTGAGGAAAGGTCGAACCCTTTGGCGTCATCGATCAGTGATTATGAGCGACTGCGTCAACGCGTCTCTCGTGAGTCGATGATCACCACTACTGTGATGAATAGCGTCAATGTGTTGCAGCTTGAGGTATCCACGCTGGTCAGAGAGCAGAGGCAACAGAACCAGAACATAAAGCTCCTAATGCAACAAGTGGCTGCCTTGTCCAAGCTGAACACTCAGCTCAATTCCGAACTGAATGACATCAAGGCGAACGCAAATGAATCAGACACGAATATGAAGGAACTGATTAATCAAAATAACAACAAAATTGAAGAAACGTCAACCACTTTTTCGAACGAACTCGGGGAAGTAAAAAAAGAGATTTCCCGCCAAAATAATGATATCGAAGTGCTTCAAGTTGACTTGAAACAGTTAAAACGTTCGGCGGTAGATACCAGGATCTTTCAGGAAAAATACAATTCAGTGACACAGGAAATAGGCGAGATGAAAACAGCGAATGGAATGAATAGTCACGTGATAGAGGAATTACAAAGCGAGGTTAACCAAATAAAAGAAACAACATTAAGTAAAACAGAATTCCAAGAAAAACATTCCTTAATTATGGATGAAATGGAAGAAGTAAGACTGAATGGTGCTAATAATAGTCACGTGATTTTGGAAATTCAAAACGAGGTGGAATCTCTTGGTGTCAATCAAACCGATTATGGTAACCAACTGTTTGATGTGAACGGGAAAGTGACGTCAATGCAGAAACGGAGTGATATGTTCGAAAGAGATGCAACTAGAATGATGGGAAATCTGACGTCATTGGAGTCAAGTACTAAAGGAATGGGCACATTAGTATCAGAACTTCGAATTGACGTAAATGTAGCACAGACAAGCACCAAAGATCTCGGGGACATTGTTTTAAGATTGACAAAGGATCTGATGTTTCTGCAGACAAGCACGGCTAAGTTAAGCGAGATCATGGTAGGAATTGAAAATAACGTGACGTCACTACAAGCCGAAAATGAAGGGCAGGTAAATTCTCTATCGGATTTGAAGGGCAACGTTAGTTCAATTCAGAGTGTGAGCGGTGTAATGCAGGGTACTATTATGGAAACGACTAAAAGTCTAGACGCTCTTAGAGACAGCGGTGAAGGTATGGCGGTTGTTATATTTAGATTAACCAACAATATGACGTCATTACACGAAAGGAACAAACAGTTTGATCGAAATATGAACCATTTCAAGCAAAATATGACCAAACTTAAACAAAATGAGAAATGGCTGAAGAAAGAAGTTGCGCATATTAAGGATAACGTGACAGCATTGCACAAGAAGAACAAAGGGGTAGAGGACACTAACGAACATTTAACACAGAAAATATTATCAGTTCACAGAAAACATAACAAACTAGACGAAGAACTTTTCGATTTAAAGAACAACGTTCAGGTTTACCATGAAAGAAATAAGAAACTCGGAGATTCGTTAGCGGGACTTGGCGGGAATATGACGTCAATTCAACTGAAATTTGATACATTGTATGACGTTATTGATACTCTCGTGTACAACGTGACCTCCATAGAAAGAGGAAATGGCAGGCTTGGTGACGCAATTGATCAACTCAGTCATAATGTGAAGTCCCTGCAGAAAAAGAAAGAGAGTATAGGAGACGTACGCCCTCGCCCGTCCAATTTCATTATTCGAACCAGGCACTGCATAAGAGGCCCCGGGGGGTAGGTTTTAGTAATCTAAGACAATGTTCATATTTACTGTAAACAAGAGACGCATACAAAGAGGTGTAGGTTAGTAATCTAAGGCAAAGTTCATATTTATTGTAAACAATACAAAAAGGCGTAGGTTAGTAATCTAAGACAAAGTTCATATTTACTGTAAACAAGAGACGCATACAAAAAGGCGTAGGTTAGTAATCTAAGACAAAGTTCATATTTACTGTAAACAAGAGACGCATATCAATGCAAACAATAGACGACCATCGTATTCATATAGATCAGTTGAAATCAGATAAGTGGTCCAGAAAGAGTTCTGTGGATATAAATAGGGCTTTTATTAAAAAGTTTCGGGTTTTATTGAAAGGCATAAAGGGAATCTCTTCCCGATTTATGGTCTTGGGTCTTGGTTGCGACGCGAACGTTCTAAGCAAAGCAGCACTGATATAAGTACCTTATAAAGACCAATGGGTACTAATTAATGTATTGCTGCTACTGTTAACGTGTATGATATTTAGCGGAAATGTGATTTTCTAACATGGATGTTCACTCCTCCTTTTGTCCGTCATGTACTGCAAGTCCCTGTTGGTAGTGTACCTCATTTAGCGGAAATAATCCTCCACCAAAATTTCTAAAACAAATCCGCTGTAAATTATTATACATTTACATTTTTTAGCAGTACTGGCCCCCTATACATACAGGGTTTGGCTGTGCTTCCAATGAATAGCGATCACTATGATGCATGGAATAACACCCCCCCCCCCCCCCCTTAAGAATCCAAACTTTTACAAAATTTTCTGAGAGAATCGGCTTATGAAAAAAATGAGTCAAAAGTAATTTCATTGGCATTAATGCAATGCATCCGTGACAGGCAAGGGCCATGTAATAATGAAAACAGAATTTAATTTAATTCGCTAAATAGTAATATGATGTGTAATTTAATTCGCTAAATGGTAATATGATGTGTAATTTACATGACTTTGTACATAAAATAATAGATCACAAGGACAGTTATTAAACAATAAGGGAACAGAGATGAAGCTGTCTAAGGCCCGTTAGTCCACGCGTATACCATACATTACTGTCACAGTTATGACAAAATGCACAGTATAAAAAATCACTTAATACATATTCTGGCATGTTATCAAAGCTGATAAATTTCGACTGCATTTCTCTTCACATTGTGGAAGAAAATTAATATAGCTGCAGAAATAATTAAAATCCATTAATAAAGCAGAAATGGGAAATAATAAAAATAATAATAAGATCACTTAAATATTTATGCGAATATATTTTTTTTTCCTTACAAAATCTAGATGTGTTAATTACCATTTTCAAATGCAGCAATAATTAACAGCATGTACACGTATAATTTTTAGAACGCATTTAGGCAAATTAAAAAATAAAAACCGAATGATTATGTAAAAAATATATTAACTGCTCTGTAATAAGAAAAAAAGAATCTTTTACGAATTTGATAATGATTTTCTTGAACGGTGTTCGAAAGATCAGATATAGTTTTTTTTTTTTCTTGAAGGAGACTGAGGTTTACCTCAACGTTATGTAACTACGGGCACCGGACTTTACGAGGTCTGATGTCAACTTTATGCACATAGACGAACACTTGCCCAAGGTGACGTGCACCCAGACATGTACATGTATATGGATCCGCGCCTGTAAACATATAAACATTATCATGTTTTACGGTATTTTCGACAAAGTATTTTTACTTCCTCCCAGGTTTGTACATTAACAGTTACCATGGCATTTTCC
>CAJDSM010004744.1:2500-17565 GCA_903981925.1 Ostrea lurida
CAATATCTAACATTGGACGTCTCGTTAAGTTCTGTTTTTCCCATGATATGTCTTTGATCCGATTTTAAAATAAATTAACGCAATACTTAATTTTGTTAAAAATATATTGTGGCATAACATTAAATAATACGATCAAGTGTACACAATATATAATTTAAGCAAAACATTTAAATATGTACAAACATTTCATCTTACACATATTTTTCAACTAAAATATTTTGCTTGTTGATTGCATGTCATCGTCTCGTCTTTAATGACAATCACATTCGTGTTCTAGACAAATTCCTTCTTACTTTATTGGATATGAAGTTAAATTAGGGTGATGTAGTACTGATTATGTTTAAGGAGTTAATCAAACACAATAACCATTGACTCACGATTGGTGTAGTGGTGTCATTGTTTCCCCAGCAACCAGTCTACAATTTATATCAGTTTCTTTCTAATAACGCCATTAATGACTTACACTTTTTTGTTCTACTATGCACGGTAGAATTACTACCATATGTCTAACCCTATTTAATTTAAGAAATGTGCATATGTTAAAAGATTTGCCAAATCTATTCCAACTCTGAGATGAGATATTACAAATGAGAATTAAGATTATGAAAACCGAAATCGAAATGTAGTTTCTAACAATTTCAACTTTAAAATGGGTGGATATCCAAGAAAGGAAATGTTTGAATTTTTGGACCATAAATGCCAATGATTCGACCTAGTCCTTCATTTCTTGATGGAAGATCTAGACTTTAAATATAATTACCTAGACACAATGTACTCTCTCTCTCTCTCTTTCTCTCTCTTTCTCTCTATATATATATCTCATTTTCACTGATCTGAATGTTTTTCATTGCTGCCTTCTTTAACATCAATATATTCACGGGTTCTTGATTCTGATTCAAGAGCATTGTCTTCTTCAGGGTCAGATTATTCATTGCTTTCCATATATTTCATGTTTTCAATGCTTTCTTCATACTCGGACTCTGTCTGTTTCAGGATCCTAAACTCCCTCACAACTGAACGTTGTTTTGATCTACGCATCATTGTCTGGGTTATCTGTTTGATAAACAGAAACAAGTTAAAAAGTTGAATTAAGACAGACATATGAAATTTCTGTATGATACAATGTAACACTGCGGCTCCATTTCATCACCAGAAGGTCACAATGTGAAGAGATTTAAATCTACCTTACATGAATAAGGGTAATTTAGATACATATATATAAATTTGACAAACTCCACCATTGAAAAGCATAAGAAATAAATGTCAAGGTTGTTTGTATTGTGTGTATGATTTCTGTACAACCAGCTTTACAATAATGAAACTTTGTTTTTGCTTCCAAATACAAATCATTCTTCATCAAATAGTAACCCTTCTATATCTTTTACAATCTTGGCCAATCAGAAGTCAATATTTTGATATATATTTTATAAGATGTTTAATTAAATTTCTATTATCAAAGAGACTAAATAACACTGGAAGTTTAATGAAATATCTGTTATTACAGACTCTGACACACGACTAAATAGCACTGAAAGTTGAATTAAATAAAATGTGTTTTATTAGAAGCAAATATAGATTCTCCTCATCAAATTGAAAGTGTTCCAAATACTACCTGCATCCCTTAATGTACTCCATGGTATGGAATAGAAAGCACAAGTAGGAACATAAACATAATGAATTGTACTTAGTGCTTGAAAAAGATGATGGAGAAAATATTCAAACCAACGCAACCCTTGCACATGAGAAAAGAAAACCCACACAAACAATCCTTTGTGGTCCATTGTAAATTGGTGGAATATATATATATATATATATATATATATATATATATATTATATATATATATATAATATATATATATATATTATATCATATATATATATAAAGTAAGTTTCGAACAACGTGAACATCATGCGATGACAATACAGCATTTAGCAAAATTCCAAAGGTAACAAGTCAGATAGGAAGCTAATTTCATACATTCCACATACCCTCTTAGATCCACTATAAATTTTATAACACCTATGGTGTATCCAGGGATCTGTGTTTGTCAAACACTTGTTTTGCATTCTATTTGGGACTTACGAGAGTAATCACGGTCTTTCTTTGTTTTTAGGCATAGGCCTAAATTTTGCAGCCCTTCACCGGCATTGGTGTCGTCTCCATATGAGTGAAATATTCTCGAGTGGGACGTAAAGCAATAAATAATCAATCAATCAATCTTAACATTAGTATTCGCAGATCATTTTATATTCCCTGTTGAATCCATCATAACCTGAGGATACTATTCGGATCTTCCTATCACGACAATATGCACATTTACAAATGACAAAGCGTTGTACAGAGTTTCAAGTCGATATGATAGGCCATATAGAAGGAGAAATATTCACAAGCCATTTTACATCCCAATCACTGTTGGGTCAAATATAAACTTGAATGAAAATAACTGGGATTCCTGTACCTATAATGGGCAAATCTACAAATGGCAATGAAACATTTTACAAAGTTTCACTGCTATCTGATAGGCCATGTAGATGAAATGTTCACAAGGTATATTTGCATCCTTCATCCCTTGTTGAATTCACGAAAACTGTAAAGAAGATAAGTAGGTCATCCTGTCCCAACAATATCTACATTTACATATGACAAATAAGCATAATTCATATCAAAATTAAGGATTATCTCCCTCAGGCATAGCTCTGATCCTTCGAAGTATTTGGCCCCAGTCTTTGGCACTAAATTGTTTACTTTTTTAAAGTTTTACTTTCATGTTTCGGATTTCCAAAATTTCGGTTTGAGCATCACTGAAGAGACATAATTTGTCGAAATGCACATCTGGTGCATCAACATTGGTACCGTATATTATTTATATTGTTCCAAGTTTCAAATCTATCCAATAAGCGCTATCGAAGAAGTGTTAATGAGATTTTGTGATAGACGATAAACAGACGTACAGACGGAGAGACGGACATAAAATACAAAGATAATATGCATCCCTTTGGAAGACGGGTGAGATAAAAATCTGCTACTAAAGACTGCCACAAACATAGCTTAATAACTCTGAACGTTTAATTAAATATCATTACAGACTGTCACACGCATTGCTAAATAAGTACTCTCTCGAATTTGCTTAGCGACTCCATGTTTTAAGAAGAAATCTCCTTATTAATAAGTAAGGGAAGCTTATGTGAAAACCTCGAACAAAATTCGGAAAAAAATTCGAGCAGTCACATCCCTTGTACTAAACTAATCAAATGAGAGAAACAAAACGGCAGTAAAAGTTGTGAAAGCAGACGCATTTATAGACTTTAGTTGATAGAGGCAATTGGTAATTTTTCTTGAAACAGTCATAGGAGGATGTTTTATATGTAGTATTTAGGTTGCTAAGTCACTTCAGGCATTAGATAATTACATGCATCTTATTTTTTAAAATTAGCAATAACATATAAAATGGCGAAGTAACATTCTATTAAACGTAATCATGTTATCCAAGCATCATAACGAAAATATTGTCACAAGAATGATTTTAAATTACTTCTTATTGATGTGTGTATGTTATTTGTACTGGCTGATTTATAGTACAATAAATTACAGTACTACTTGTACTTACAAGTCAGAGAGTACCTCCTCTATACATATCTATATACAGATACTGTTTTGGTGTTGAAAGATCCGACCCAGAGAAGGTGAGTTTCATCATCATAGTGCAGGCCTCGCGGTGAGTTTATCCCTTGTTGTGGTGTCAACAACAGCGATAGAAAATAGCCGTCCTTGTCAATCACCTGTACTGTGTGGGTGAGAGCATCACACACCAGGATGTGTGACAGTTCGTCTGTACAAATTCCCCATGGTAATAGTGATGATCCTGATGTAGGTCCTGTGTACGAGAATCGATGTCTCCCCCAGCGCTCTGTCACCACTACAGCACGATTGTGCGAATCAGACACAATAATATCACCGTTTGTATTTTCTGTGATATAGTGTGGATAAGCATACAACATTTGACCGGTCCTGTTGTCTTCTATGGTCAAGATTCGGTCTAGATCTTGTCCTGTACTGTTGTACCTGGTTAGCTTGCCTGTACCCGTATCAGCGTTATGCATCCCGACCATCAGATCTCCAGTGGACGGGGAGCATTACACACACAGTGGTCTAACTGTTGATAGTCTCTCTGAAAGTGTGGTAACTGTTTTCTTGTCTCTAGACAGTTTGCTAATGTTGCCTTTCTTGTCTATATAAATCAGATCACCAGAACTGTTCACTGTGTGTAGTCCTGTATACCATGGTGCTGTACCTTTAAAGCTGACATGATTTCATAAATATAGCAGAATTTCTTCAAGTGCCGCCATATTTCCTTTGCCAATCCGCCATATTAGTCTGGATATTCTATTGTTATATGTGTCAGGATTCGCAGGGTAATAAGGGGATTGAGCTGTGCTATTGCTCACTTCACACCAGTGTTTCTGATTTACCTGTGCGGTCCTACGACAGGAACACACGTGTACACTCAATAATACAGGAAATAACATTTTAGAAACCAAGCAAGCCCTCAACATCATAACAGAAGTATCGTACATCTGTACAATAATCCTAATATTTTGAAAAATAAGTTTTAGGAATGAAAAGCTCTATGCATTGTACATGCAATGTATGCAACAGTTGCAAGTAAACACGTCCAGATATGCAATAAACTTGAAAAAATATTTATATAAGCTATAGTACTGATGGGAATAGAACAAGCAAATGGCAAAGAATTCTACCATACATCTCATTATTTACTCACTTCAAGCAATTGAAAAATACAGAATGTGCCACAGCGTAGACGAGACTGCATGCTCGCCATATGAAAACGCATCGAATGTTATGGTCAAGCCAGTTTTACCTGATCTGCAAAGGATCGGAGAATGTACACGTGTGCATACTTCTGTCCGAAATACCCAAGTAGTGGCAAAATTCCCTTATTATCATAATCCATGAAGAAAACGATACTCCATTTGTTAATCTAACGTACAGTAAAACACGTTTGACGGGTTGTCTCTTCCATTCTCGTGCAGATAAATCTTCAATCAGGGGAAGTATCAAAGTGAATAGTTACTATGTTATATTGGTCAGAATTTTGCAGATTTGTAAAAGCAGGAAATAATTAAGGTATATAAAGTGCACTGCATAGATTATTTGATTATTTATTGACCAGAGAGAGAGATTGGATGAGAGAGAAGAGAGAGAGAGAGAGAGAGAAGAGAGAGAGCAGAGAGAGAAGGTGCGTCGTATTGACTCGATTATTTGATTATTTATTCTCGGTTACTTTCATCGTTTGAATTTTTTTGAAGGGGTTTTTTCCCTATTAATTGGGGGAGATAGGCCCCCTATGAACTGAGTGTTTATATTGCAATAAATTAAAAAAAAAAATCCAGAATAAATGAGTTAGTCATCTTTTCTTACACATCTTATACCGATTATAGTTTGCAGCAAATAACGCCTGCTTTTTAAACGCGCAAAGTATAAATTGACTGTATACTGTACATAAACATTTATAAATGTCGACAATAGAAATAAAGGACGAAAATGTTCATACTCTGGTATTTATTAGTTTCTTACAACGATACTTTCAATGATTACTACTAGTAATATATTAAATTAGACTATAAAAATATGTTATTGCGAGAAAATGAATATAAATAACGATCATTTCATAAAGAATGAGCAGATAGGCAAACGCCCAAATGCTATTAAACTATATCATTATTTTTGTCGTTATTACCAAGGTAACATTTCACGTTGATCTTAAATGCAAAATTATATATAGCAAAAGTTAACTTTATCAAATTTTAAGTAATGATTTTCTATATTTTTATAATTGAATATTTAACTATTTGCATTCAATATATATATCAAGATCACCTATTATCGAATTGCTCATGTTTATGCATTTTTGCGTATTGAATCTTGCTATTTTTAATTACATGTGATTAAATACATTTGCGTTGAACTCAGCAAAATAGTACAATGTAAATTTTTAATCATTATTTTGTATCTATATTATTGCGCCACTTAACAGGCACATTTATACGAGCAAATGGAGAGTGTAGCCCCAATTACATTTTATGTTTAACAGAATAGTGGAATGTAAGAAGCTTATGGCATAATAGTAAAAGCCCCCTTCCGATTTTTACATACGTATTTATGCGAACACCCATGGGCAGAGAACTGAAATCTTAGGATCGGGCACCCTTTTACATACACACTTTTCATCAGTAGCAATAATGCATGTGTGGTTATTACATTTTGCGTTGCTAGACATTTATACGATTGCATGTGTATATTTGCTCATTTACCAAGTGTTCGTTTACGAGATGCATTTAAAACCATTTCACAAATCAAATGCATAACTACCAAATATATTTTAAAGCATATAGATACTCCATTCACAAATGCGTAAATATTCAGGAAAAAAATATCGCATGCACGTATGCTTTATATAATTAGCGTTTTTGTAGCATACCATATATTAGTTGGGTGTTGTAATATGAAATATTTTCATTTCGTGCATTCAAGTACTGAAAACGAACATAAGAGCTGTATATCTAAATTTCAAATTGATGATTTTTATAAGACATTATAATGAGTAAAAAACAAAATACATGATGCAATGTCAAAAGAATGCACAAGTCGTATTTTCACAAAGTCAAGGGTATACTTCTTTTTGTAATAGTCTCATTATCTGAATGATCAAACTAACAAAGCCTGGAAATATGATTGGATTTTTTTGAAATTTTACATGTTTGTTCTCATATATCAATATACAGTAGTTCTATATCTAAAGAGACAAAAAATCAACAAATTGTGGCTCTCTCTCTCTCTCTCTCTCTCTCTCTCTCTCTCTCTCTTCTTCTCTCTCTCTCTCTCTCTCTCTCTCCTTATCAAGCCTCACTTTGTAAATTCCAGAAGGAAAGCTTACAAGCATTCAATAATACAGATTATTTAAAAGTTTTGGATTGACAATATGCAGTACTATTAGCGAAAACCTATATATACATAGTTATGATTGAAGTTGCTTTGATAGTTGTTTATTTTGAAATCAAATAATTAGAAGAAAAACAATAGATTAGTTTGGACCTAAATATATTCAAATATAGATCATTGAGAGTTTATTGAAGTGCAAGATATGTATGATATTCATTCTTACTGCTTGTATTTAGAGAAACGTGCACATACATGTAGCATCTCTCTCCTCTCTCTCTCTCTCTTCCTCTCTCTCTCTCTCTCTTCTCCTCTCCTCTCTCTCCTCCTCTCTCTCTTCTATCTCTCTCTCCTCTCTCTCTCATCTCTCTCTCAATGAATATACATATATGTATGTATGCAATGACTGGTAAATAATTATGTGATTCCCAAAGACACAAACGAATAATATTTAAAGGTGAATTTCATTTTCTATACCGCCGTATATTTTTCACCTGAATGTTATACTTCCGATCATATATTGTATGTAACCATATGCACATTTTGAATTGTACTGCAATATTATAAAATCAGAAGCAGATGTTCAGTGTCGATAACCAAACTACATGTCATGATAGATTCCCGATTTCTGTTAAACTGCAAACTCGGACCCATTCAAGCTGAAGGACAAATTATCGACTCTGGACACCTTCCCTGATTGAAAACGTACTCACTGGCACGATGAAGTGTGGCAGCCTGTAGTGGAGTGACAAAGTGGTCTGTCGAGATACGAATGGAGTTTATTGTTTTGTTTCTTGGATTTATCAGAATAAAGAGATCTAATATTTTTGGTAAGTGCACATCTCCGGTCCCGGTATAACTTTCAGTATTTGGTGCGCTTTCTTAGCGAGCATCTGCGATGTTCTTAGCGAGCATGCGATGTGCATTACATATGCAACCAGCATTTTCGCAAGAACTGAAATTGAATATTAATTGTGAGATAAGTATTTTAAATGTTCTTTGCTATGTGTGTAATTGCAAAATGAATTTACCGCGATATTTTTTTTTCTTTTTACATGTTATTGACATGAAAGTGGGAAATACTTGCATGTACATGTACATGCACGAAGTATGCAAGAAAAGTTTCTTTTTCTGCATTGTCATCTACATTATCTAAATTTCACTAATATTCTATTGATATACAATAAGTATATTGTGATTTTGAGCAATGCAAACGTGATTTCATTTGTTTCCCCTTCCTATACATTACTATCGGAGGTGTGCACTGGTCAGTACAACATAGAAAATCACTCAGGTGTGACAAACACTTTGGTGGTATATACAGGTGAAGAGAAATCGGCTATCTGAAAGAAATATGGCGGATAAAGATGAAAATGTTTAGGTATTTAAGAAATCATGTCAGCTTTAACACGGTATATTATGTTTCCTGTTATGTCTATCAGGATGAATTTCTTTACATCAGATTATCCATATCGCGGTTCTGACGTCACACCAGATATGTGAATCACACGTCTAATACCTCTTACACGGACAGACGTGTGTAATACAATACCTCTCACACAGACAGACGTATGTGATACAGGTGTGGACGTCAGTTTCACATCTTCGAGCATTCCTACTTGTCGTTTTCCTGTTGATATTTGGAGTTCTGTGATGACACTCAATAACTGACTAGGACTGTTTTTTATATGGGGAATACGACTGAACTTTATAAACAAGAGGAACTGCACCACTCTGTTTGTTGATTGTTCATATCTATGTTCATAGTTCTGTATGTGAAAAAGTTGTCTGTTTAATTTTCTCTTCTGTTGTTGCATTCTATGAATCAATGCATCTCTGTATCTTGTAACATCACATACCATGATGTCAATCAGGTCCTTTAGTCTCTGGGCCTTTGTTGACATCGGTGACTGACGGTGACCGATTTGTGAGGGACAAGTTTGGATATCAGTTTGGATTTCTGCCAGGAGAATACGACAGTTATAGAGAGTCTCACTTCTGATATTGGCAATGAATGTTCTGTGTTGATGTCGCTTAGTTTGATAGGCTGTTCTAAGATCTATCAGCTTGTAAGTTCGATGATCTGTGCAACGATAGCACATGGAATACTTACACTGATCACAGTACAGGTATTTGATGTGTGGATGTTTGACACAGGTCTCTCGGGAAGGGACGCATTTGAATTTCTCACGGTAAATTACGACACCATGGTGTTTGGTATCTACATCAATGACATGTCTCTCTTTACACTGTAAACACAGACCATGTTTACACGTGTAACAGTAGTACTCGGTGTCCCCCTGACATTGAGAGCAATGTCGTACTTTATACTGTGTGGTAAAACTCTTCTCAGTATGGCGAGTTATATAGATAACTACGTGGTGATATTTGGTGTTTTTTTCTGCATCATGTTTATTTTTACACTGTAAACACAGATCATGTTTACACGTGTGACAGTAGTACTCGGTGTTCCCCTGGCATTGAGAGCAATGTCGTACTTTATACTTTGTACTGTGTCGTGCTCTGATCATTATGTGAAGATCTGGCTCTTTAGTAACTCATTGTGCTAAAAATAGACATTATAATTGCTTGGAAAATCACAATTACTATAGAATATATCAATATCTTAAATATTTTGGTTAACCTATTTTTGACATGTAGACTCTAGATTATTTAAAAGGTTAAGTCAGATGCTATGTTGGATACGATCGCTTATATAATTGATACATCACAGGTCTTAGGTAAAATGTCATTCATTTTTTCACGTTACCAGTAAAGTTACACAACTCACCGCGACAGAGTACCCAGGTTTTCAACGTCATATCGAAGAGAATTTGATAAAAATGCATGATTTGCCGAAATAACAGTCACTACCTATGTTTATTGTCTCATACCGGCACCAAAAGAACAGTCACTCCCTATGTTTAATGTATGGCACTGGTACCAAAGGAACAGTTGCGTTTAATGTCTGATACCGGCACCAAAGGAATTGTAATTACCTATGTTGTGAAATAGTTACTTTATTTCTTATATCAATTATCTTATTTGTGCAATCAAAGACAGTAACGTATTTTCGCTGTATTGTGACGTAATAATTACGCTAACGTCATTACAAAACGATCACATTGTATGGAACACATAGAAACCAAAGTAACGAAACGTTGAAATGTCTTTCTCGTTTATCCATCACTACAACCTATGTTTAATATCCGATACCAACACCAACGGACCATTCACTACCTATATTTAATGTCTGATACCGGCACTAAAGAAACAGTCACTACCTATGTTTAATGTCTGATACCGATACCAAAGGAACAGTTTAATGTCTGATACTGACACCAAAGAAACAGTCAATTAAGTGCTACCTATGTTTAATGTCTGATACCGCCACCAAAGGAACAGTCACTATCTATGTTTAATGACTGATATCTGCACTAAATCTCTGAACGTACCGCCACTAAACACTGAACGTATCAACACTAAACATTGACTGTATCGCCACTAAAACACTGAACGCATCACCACTAAATCTCTGAACGTATCGCCACTAAACACTGAACGCATCACCACTAAACATTGACTGTATCGCCACTAAAACACTGAACGTATAGCCACGAAAACACTAAGCGTATTGCCACTAAAACATTGAACGTATCGCCACTAAACACTGAACGTATCGCCACTAAACCACTGAACATACCGCGCCTAAACATTGAATGTATCGCCACTAAACCACTGAACGTATCGCCACTAAACACGGAATGTAGCGCCACTAAAACACTGAACGTATCGCCACTAAACCACTGAACATACCGCGCCTAAACATTGAATGTATCGCCACTAAAACATTGAACGTATCGCCACTAAACACTGAACATATCTCCACGAAAACACTATTAAATTTTGCAGTTTCTGGTGACCTTCTCCATATGAGTGAAATACTCTCGAGAGGACGATAAACAATAATAATCACACCAAACCAAGTCAAGAAGGTATCATAAGTATGCGGAAGTCACGATAAAAAACCAGTGAGAAGTTGAGCCCGTTACTAGTATTGCGACACTGCAACCTTTGGTACGACAGACTTGCCGATTAGCAGATACAGAAATTAAGTCGATCCGGAAATGACCTTCGTTCCCTTAATATACCAAGTCGAAAACGAGACATGTGAAAATCAGCCCCTCTATACAATTTACCAGCTCATTCTTTGATGGTTCCCCCTTGCCGCCCTATGCAAAATTGATCTGTGTACACAAAACACCTCTCAATTCCTCTCAATTGTGTCCTGTGTTTCTTACTTCTACCATTTCACATTGCACCATCTTCTACGGAGACACTTATGAGAGATAAACTATTCTATAGATTTTTTAATGTTTCCGCTGTAGACTCGAGTATTAGGATACTGGTATTGTTTGTTAACACCTTCATGTTTGAAAAGAAATTATATCATTTAAAAACATCACGATGTGGGGTTGTTATACATGTATTTGAATCGTGTCTTTTATAAACGCACTCTAAATCAGATATTATCAAGGTCGTTCCGTTGAATATTATTAGACGACCGATTGTACAGACCATAATATGCAATCACTTGTGAAGAAAGTGAAAGAATTGAAGAGGCGAATCATACAAACCTATTTTTACATTGTGTATGTTGTTAATGGGAAACGCATAACATCTGAAAACAATATGAGCATGCCACTTTGTGTTATTTCCGTTAACTCATTTGGAAGGAACTACCATTACCTGGTAATTTTAGGCCGCTATTCTTGCAAAAGGAACACTGACTAGCATTACTACCATATTATTATCAACCTGCTGCTATGATAGGCATTTGTCGATTTGTACGTTTAATTACACGGTTGTTATAGATAAGTCTTTGTAGTTGTACTGGATAGATAAGTTTTGTAGATTGTTACTGGTTATTACAATGTTTTATAGATAAGTTTTGTAGATTGTTATGGTTATTACACTGTTGTTATAAGTAAGTCTCTGTAGATTGTTACTGGTTATTACAAATGTTGTTAAAATAAGTCTAGGCATCCTGATCCCACCTCTGGTGTGTCCAGGGGTCCGAGTTTGTCCAATCTTGTTTTTTACATTCTATTGACTACGAGAATGACACTGTTCGTGTATCTTTGCCTTATGCAGAGAACTCTGGATTTAACAAGTTCATTAATAAATATATCAAAATGGTGTAAACAAAAATAAGATGATGTGGGTACTTAGAATTAAGGACTCGAAATAATTGATCGTGCGTCTTTGGTGCTAGTCAATGTAATAATTATCATACACTCATGATTGGGCTAGTAAGATTATTTGATTTCATCCAGGATTTATCGCATGTACAATTCAATTCATTTACATACCTATATAAAGGTGAACATAACTGTGTCGATTTGTGGAAAGTTTCACGAATAACATTGTATACTTGGATGTTTTTTATATCTACCGTATAACGGTTTTTTTTCGCGTATCACAAAATTTGCGAATCCGTCCCATAACATGCTTTTATTCTGCTGTTCCTTGTTGCGATTCTTGGTATCATCTGTTGTATATTAATATACATACATATTGGTGTAATTTATGCGAATTCAATTGTTTGCGCACTCAAAAAATACTCGCAAATAAAGCGAAAAATTAGATTATCGCGAAAAAAAAAACCCGTTATACGTATCTTTACAATTGTGATTCTAAGTTTTTAGCAACATGTATCAAATTACTTTCCGATATTTTGGAAATGATCAGTCACCAAGCATCATGTCATTTGAAAAGCCTGTGATCGATAGACGATTTAGTTTGCCAGTATGGCCTACCATTGGATAAATGCTTCATGGCAATTGTTAAGATGTTTTTCAAATTTATGTATTGATTTGACTACTGATTACTCCGTTTACCTGATCAAAGACAATGGCTCATGGTGAGTTGTAACCGATCGATAGGGGATGCTTACATTCTCTTACACACTTTGATCCACATCTTGGTGTGTCCAAGGAAGTGTGTTGCCCAACTCTATGTTTTGCATTTTTATTGTTTGAGACCTACGACATTGATTAGTAGCGATATGTTCAGTGTTTTAGTGGCGATACGTTCAGTTTAGTGGCGATACGTTCAGTGTTTTAGTGGCATACGTTCAGTTTAGGTGGCGATTACGGTTCAGTGTTTAGTGGCGATACGTTCAGTGTTTAGTGCGATAGTTCAGTGTTTTAGTGGCGGTATATTCAGGTTTTAGTCGCGATACGTTCGTGTTTAGTCGTGATACGTTCAGTGTTTAGTGGCGAGACGTTTAGTCGCGGTACGTCAGTGTTTTAGTGTCGATACGTTTCAGTGTTTAGTGTGGTATATTCAGAGTTTAGTTGCGATACGTTCAGTGTTAAGTGGCGTATATTCAGTGTTTAGTGGTGATACGTTCAGTGTTTTAGTGGTGATCATTCTTTGTTTAGTGGCGATACGTGCAGTGTATGGTGTGATACGTTCAGTGTTTAGTGGCGATACGTTCAGTTTTAGTGGCGATACGTTTACTGTTTAGTGTGATACGTTCAGTGTTTAGTGTGCGATACGTTCAGTGTTTATGGCGATACGTTCAGTTTCTAGTGCGATACGTTCAGTTGTTTAGTGGTAGTTGTGTTCAGTGTTCTAGTGTTGATACGTTCAGTTTCTAGTTGCGATACGTTCAGTGTCTTAGTGGCGTACGTTCAGGTTTTTATCGTACATTCAGTGTTTAGTGGTGATACGTTCAGTGTTCTAGTGGCGGACATAGGTTATGTGATAGGTTCGTGTTCTAATGGCGATACGTTCAGTGTCTTGTGGCGATACGTTCATGGTTTATGGCGAACGTTATGTTTTGTGGTGATCGTTCAGTGTTTGGTGCGATTACGTTCAGTGTTCTAGTGGCGGTACATTCAGTGGTGTTAGTGAGTGATGACGTTCTAGTTCAAGTGCGATACTTCAGTGTTCTTAGTGGCGATACGTTCAGTGGTTTATTGGCAATACTTCATGTGAGTGTAACGTTCAGTGTTTATGCGTATTCATTTCTATGCAAGTTCAGGATGGAAATTTACTTAGTATCCATCATTGAAATGCACTGGAAATGAAAGAGATTCAAATTCCTATAACACGCTCTTAACCGAATCACGGGCGTATGAATACACCACTGGAACTACATATAACATTTGTACTTGTATATCTGTTATATGTATATGTAGTAAATAGAAAATTATGAATTAATAAAAGATGAGATGAAACCTCCAGCCTAAATTCAATGCATAGTTTGAAGATAAGTAATATCCAAATGCACTATATTTATAGTAGTAGTACAACGGCTGATTTTCGGCTCTTCCATTTATTACGCACACCAGTTTTGAAGGCCCAAAAATTTTAATAAAAATGAATAAATCTAACATTTATAAGATATTTATAAGATATAAAATTGAGAATGTAAATATAAGCATTGAATTCTTAATTTTGGATGTCGGTGTGGTATAAACAGCACCTGGCCGTGCCAACAAATTATCAACCGCGCTAACGCGCAGTATTCATTTGTTGGCATGGCCAGGTGCTGTTATACCACCAACGACATCCAAAACTAAGAATTCAATGCTTAATACATTCAGTGTTTAGTGTGTATACGTTCAGTGTTTAGTGGTGATACGTTCAGTGTTCAGTGGTGATACGTTCAGTGTTTTAGATGGTGATATGATTCAGTTTTAGTGCGATACGTCCAAGTTTTAGTGGCGATACATTCAATGTTGAGGCGCGTACGTTAGTGTTTAGTGGCAATACGTTCAGTGGTTGAGTGGCGATACGTCAGTGTTTTAGTGGCGATACATTCCGTGTTTAGTGCGAACGTTCAGTTTAGTGTGATACGTTCAGTGTTTTAGTGCGTGAATGTTCATGTTTAGTTGGCGATAGGTTCAGGTGTTAGTGGCGAAACGTTCATGTTCAGTGTATAGTCAGTGTGCGTATACGTTCAGTGTTCAGTGGCGATACGTTCAGTGTTTATTGGCAATACGTTCAGTGGTTTATTGGCAATACATTCAGTGTTTAGTGGCGATTACGTTCATGTTTAGTGGTGATACGTTCAGTTTCAGTGGTGATACGTT